>JABUQX010060226.1:7500-10000 GCA_015478945.1 Trachelipus rathkii | reverse complement strand
AGAAAACTGAAAATTGTGAAATAGGCTTTTCTTTGAAAAGACTTTTTTATTATTATTATTCTTATATAGGTAAGTAACAAAAATTTAAAAAAATATAACTTTTTAACTTGAATAGTTTGACTATATATATATATATATATTATATATATATATATATATTATTATTATTATTATTATATTATTATTATATTATATTATATATATTATTATTATTATATTATATATTATATTATTACATATATTACATTTCCTATATACAGATAATTTTTTATATATTTATTATATAAATATATATATATATATATATATATATATATATATATATATATATATATATATATATATATATATTATTATATTATTATATTATTATTATTATTATTATTATTATTTATATTATATATATATATATAATATTATATTATATATTATTATATATATTATATTATTATTATACATATATATACATATATATTATATATATATATATATTATATTACTATTATTATATTATGATTATTAATACAAATATTTTATTTTTTTAAATAAATATATATATATATATTATTATTATTATATACATATATATATATATATATATATATATATATATATATTTACAAAATAGATAAATATATATTACGCGTTACTCGTGGTACAATTTATAGGTGGTTGAATCCGATCGCTCACAAAACACAATATTTATAAATACCATTGCAAGTAGTGAGAGCAATAGCCTATCCGTTGTATCCGCGTATATATATATATATATATATATATATAGTATATATATATATATATATATATATATATATATATATATATATATATATATATATATATATATATATATATATATATATATATATATATATATTTATATATATATATATATATATATATATATATATATATATATATATATATATATATATATATATATATATATATATATATAAGCATATATATATATATATATATATATATATATATATATATATATATATACCTGGGGTTAGGGTTATCGTACAGCTCTAAGTAGCCCGTCAGATGGTGACGTAACCTCGTCGTATACGAGATTACTTGGCCGAGCACCCCCCTGAGGGGACACCCGGCCCCTAAAATAGGAAATGTCCGAAGAAGGATGAAATTTGGAGAATGCATAGAGGAGGAAGGAGTATGGAGGAGTCGGAGCGGGAATACAGAGACCCCCCCGAGGGGGTCCCGCCTGAATAAAAAGAAGAAATGGACGGAAGGCATAAGAGAAGTGGAGAAAGGAGTCGGAGTCGGAGTCAGAGAAGGAGTCTGAGTCAGAGGAGTCGGAGTTGGCACTAGCACCGGTGCTGGAGCCGGTGCGGTGCTGAATTAATAAATATTCGTTTAGCCCCATATTGATATTAAAATATATGTTTATAAGGTCGTAGAACTTGAATATGAGGGTTGTATAGTCATAAGCGGTAAGGGCACCGCTTACACCCCCTTCGGGGTACTCCGATATGGATCTTCATTCATCTCTCTGGGGGATTCCAAGTAGTGGGACTCTTCCCTGAAAATTGTTCGGTTATGTATAGTAAATATTGAGATTGTTATGTTGATGAGTGAGCGCATTCGTAAAAGCTTTTGTATAAACATGAAAGCAACCCTTATGATAAGTCTACCGGGTAGGCTTAACGGAACAACCGTTCCATATAGCCTCAAACCTTGGTAAGTATGATAGTTAGGTTCTTTGTAGGAGAAGTTACGTTGCATGTCTCGGTAGTTACTTTTACCGATTTTAATCAGTGTACTTTGTTAATGTTGACTGTTTATTCGTACGTAAAGTATGTTATGTTCTTAGTTTAGGTGATATTATGTTAGCTTTACGGTTGTTAAAACTTTGTTATGCTTACGTTTATTCATCGTTCAATATGTTAGTTAGGTTATGATATGACAAATATTACTATGTTAATATTAAATTAACATTGATATGCAATAGACATGAAATAAATCGGGAGATAGGCTAAGTTTCAGGGTCAATCTTAGTTACTTACCGTTGATAAGCAAAGAACCTTGTTATTGAAAACTGTTTATTCATAAGTTAGATATGTTATATTCTTAGTTCAAGTTAACATTTATTAGTTTGTCAGAGCGATTGTTAGGTTATGATAAATTTTTGTTAAGTTTTGTTAAATATTACTATACATATGTAAAAATAGCATTGAATGAAACACGAAATACAAATACAAACATAAAACGAATTGCTCGTAAGGCCTAAACATGAAAATACAAATGCAAACAGGGTTAGCATTCCTGTTAGCTTTTGTATAAACATGAATGTGTTGTACCTTTCTCTGATATATAAAATATTCCTTATCTCTTAGGCTTGTGTTTGTTCCCGTAATTTTATATTATCTTTTCTCTTGAGACTTATTTTAGCGTCATAATCGTTGCGGATTTGAAAGCGGTAGGAGGTTGTGCTCTGTCGTAAAAGTGTTCTTATTTCGTATGATACATATACATA
>JABUQX010060226.1:0-2500 GCA_015478945.1 Trachelipus rathkii | reverse complement strand
ATAGATCAATCGATCAATAGATCAATAGGTCTATAGATCATGGATGGGTGGGAGGGATGTTGTGGGTGGTTTGATTTACTGATTTACTGATTTAGGGTGTGTAAAAAACGCAAATTTTTTAAGTTATAAACATAAAAAGAATAAAAATTTGGCAAAAAATATATTTTTAAACAAAAAAAATAACTATAAATAAAAGTTTTGTGTTATGTTATACAAAATATGACTTGAATCAATAGATCAATAGATCAATAGATCAATAGATCATGGACGGGTGGGGAGGAGTAGAGTGGATGGTTTGATTTACTGATTTACTGCTTTATTGTTTGTAAAAGTACAAGTTTTTTAAGTTAAAAAAATTAAAAGCATAAAAGTTTGGTGTTATGTTATACAAAATATGGCTTGAATCAATAGATCAATAGATAATTAATATTTGAACTTCCTCTTCTGTGTGTTCTCCAAATTTCATCCTTCTACACCAATTTCCAAGGTTTGGGGCTCACCCTCCAACACCATATAAGCGTAGCGACACGTAACCTCGGCTGCGACGATTTTCCTTTATAAGAAAGGTGTATGCCAAATTTCATCCTTCTACGTCAATTTCCAAGGTTTTGGGCTCGGCCCCAGAGGGGTCCCCAGACACCCTTTACGAACTTGAAACTATCTTATTCGAGATCTACGATCTTATAAACATATATTCTGACACCAGTATTGTATTATTAAACAAATATTTACTAACTTAGCACCGCATCGGCTTCAGCACCGGTGCACGCCATAGCTCATTTGCTCCGACACATGAGACTTTTTCTTATTCCTCTTCTTCCTTCCTCCTTCTTTTTCTGTTTTGCACTCCGTACATTTCTTCTTTTATTTCAGTTGAGACCCCCCTCCCCTCTGGAGGAGTGGTCCCCAGACATCTATTAGGAAGAATCCCTCATATTCAAGTTCTATGACCTTATAAACATATACATTGATACCAATATGGGGCTAAACGAATGTTTACTAACTCAGCACCGCACCGGCCCCAGCACCGGTGCCGGTACCAACTCTGACTCCTTCTCCTATTCCTCCTTACTCTTTCCTCATTCTTCCTCCTACCATAGTCTTCTGTCACGCACTTTGTGCTTTTCTTCTGGGGATCCCCCTCCGGGGGGGGGTCTCCAAATACCCTTAACGACATTACAACCCTCATATTCAAGTTCTACTACCTTATAAACATATATTTTGATACCAATATGGGGCTAAACGAATATTTATTAACTCAGCACCGCACCGGCTCCAGCAATGGTGCCGGTGCCAACTTCAACTCCTCTGATTCAAACTCCTTCTCCGACTCATTCCTTCTCTGACTCTTACTGCGACTCCTTTCTCCACTTCTCTTATGCATTCCGTCCATTTCTTCTTTTTTTAGGCGGGACCCCTTCGTGGGGGTCCCTGTACTCCGGCTCCGACTCCTCCTTACTCCTTCCTCCTCTATGAAGTCTCCAAATTTCATCCTTCTACGGGCATTTCCTATTTTTAGGGGCTGACACCCCCCTCCGGGGGTGCACGATCATGTAAACTCGTCTAGACGAGGTTACTTCACCATCCGACGGGCTACTAAATTTTAGAGCGGTACGATAACCCTAACCCCGGGTATATATATATATACGCAGAATTTTAGCATTCAAACTGTACTCTCACTAGCATTGCATAACATTAAACAATTCATTCTCAAAATAACATTATATTAAAAAGCATTCTTCGTTCCCCAAAATATAAAGCAAACCCCTCACAATAATGTGTGTATCACATACCCTGCAATACGTGTAACAAAATCTACATAGGCGAAACATCAGTTTAACCAGAACGTAAAATGCTCTATCAAGGCTCATACAACGGTCTTACGAAAAGATTGCATAAACTCTGCATTAACCCATCATAGAATAACATCCAACCATTATATCAACATCTATGCAAAAAAACATATCAGGAATATCAATAATAATATTAATAGCAAAATGCTGGAAGCATTCAGTTTATACAACTCCAACAACTACAATAAACGACCAGGTGAAGGAAAACTAGACTTCATACAAAATTAAGTTTTGAAATCCTTCAAATATTTCAGCAGCACCATTAAAAAATTAAACAACACTTCATCAGATTTACATTTGGAGAAGCTTCATGGGTTTTTCTTTCCTTTTTGCCTGAAGAGGTCTCAAGATGATGAGACCAAAAGCTAGCTCACTACAGAAAAACAAAATTGGATTTTAATCTTTATTTTAAAGTTGTTCCTGTAACCCAGTATAAAGATATCGTGTGAACTGAGAAAATAAATTTAAGAACTTATATCATCAAACACCCAGGGCTACCGTATTAATATAAAAATTCGTAACTACGTTTAGGTAGATAAAATATATATATATATATATATATATATATATATATATATATATATAATATATAACTAACTAACTATATATATATAACTCTTTGCAAGACGTCGATCCGAATGAGCTAG
>JABUQX010060225.1:65000-69060 GCA_015478945.1 Trachelipus rathkii | reverse complement strand
AAAAATAATTCATTAATAAAGATAAATAAAAAATAAAATAAATAAAAAGTATTTTATTAAAACAAATAAAAAATTAAAAAAAACATTAATGTTAAAATATATTAGTTGTTTTCTTTAAAGCAGTTAAAACATAATGAGCCTCTAAAGCAGTTCCTTTATAAAAACAATAATGAGTTAAAGCAAGTTTTATACAAACATTGAGTTTAAAGCAGTAATAAAACATAGTTAAAGCGATTTAAAACAGATAAAACAAAAGCCATACTAACCCCTTGTTGCTATGTAACCACCTCTATGATTACTGAAATTCATTACTGTTTTAAGGTATGCTAACTGTTAAAAATATAGTGGTTAAGCAGGTATAGTTTCAAAACATATGAGGATCTTTTTTCTTAAAATCAGTAAAACATGGTTAAAAGCATCTAAAGCAGTAAAACAAAAAAGCCAACTAACCCCCTAGTTGCTAAATTATGTACACCTCTTATTGAATTTACCTGATATTACTGTTTTTAAGGTACTGTAATGTTAATAAAAATAATTATGAGTTAAAGCAGTAAAAAAACATATGAGGTTTTGCTAAAGCAAGATAAAACATGAGTTTAAAGACCAGTTTAAAGCAGCAAAACAAAAGCACATTTAATACAACCCCTTGTTGCTATTTTAACACCTCTATCTGGATTTACTGAAAACTTACTGCTTTAAGCGTATGTACCTAATTTTTAATAACATGATGCTGAGTTAAAGCAAGCTAAAACATATTGAGTTAAAGCGAGAGTTAATTATTTTTATTTCTGCTCTAAAACAGTAAAAACAAAACAGCATACCTACTATCCTTAGGTGTTAGGAGGTAACACCTCTATTGAGTTACTGATTTACTGCTTTAACTCGTATATATAAAATGGTTTTTAATAAAATTTCGTAAATTGTAAGTAAAAATTAAAATGTTTATATATCAGACCCCTATTTGTTTGTCTTTTTTTTCTTCTTACATTACATTTTTTTAAAAATTTTATAATTTATCAAAATAAAAAAAAAAAAGTATATAAGTTTTTAAAACAAAATAATAAAAGAATAATTTGTAATGAGTTACAGTTTTTTTTTTTAGGTTCGCAAAAATGTTTTTAATAAAAATTGTTTATATGAAATAAAAATGACACTGATCGTAGTATATTATATTTTTCATTCGCGCGGGGAATATTGCGCCTTGCGGGCGCACGCGGCGGATGGGAACGCGGAAATATTGCGCCTGCGGCGCACGCGGCGGCCGCGGGGAACGCGGGCTCAGGGCTTGTCGAACGCGGCGGGGTCGCACCTGCGGCGTGCGGGTTCGTAGGACCTTGACGTGGAGGGCGCATGCTGCTATCCTCGTGTTCAGCTGTTTATGACTTATGTAAGACATTAATATTTTAACTCTTTCTTATTTGAATCATCAAAGCCCTAAGGAATCAAAATAATCGAGTGTGTGCAGTGTGTAAGTGAAGGTGCTATTGTGTATAAGTGTCATAGTTTATGTGTGTAGGTGTGTGTGCAAGTAATTATATATAATACTTATATATAATATATACTATATATAATATAGTATATATATATAATAATATATATATATTATATATATATACTATCATAATATAATATATATATATATATATATATAATGCTATGTATACTATATATTATATTATACTATATAATATTATATATATACATAAATAAGTATTTAATAATATAAATTATATATAATATATATAACTATATATATAGTATATATATTATATAGTATATTATATATATCTAATAAATATATATATATATTAGGCTATAAGTGTTAGAGAAAAAACGACTAAAACCACTAAAAAACAAACCTCATGTAGGAAGCATACCCCCTCAGCAGCTCTGTTTTAATATACACCAATCGAGATCCTCATACCTTATAACCTATGGGGGTAGACACCCAAATTAGGGCTATTCTAGGCTCAGGGGGAGGCTAGAAAAAGGCTTGAAAAACAAAAAGTCGAGCACCTCAGTTCGGCACTATGTGGCCCACTCACTTCAGCGCACTAAAATCACCGTGCACACTCACTTCGTACTCATTGCACTCGCACTTTGGCACTTCATTGGCACTCATTGCCACTCACTTGGCACTCACCTGGCACTCATCTACTACTCATAGAACACTAATAGAACATCCTAGATACTCTCTTATCTTACGGTAGATTAGGGAAACCATCAAAAGCCTAACCATCAATAACAATCTGAAGTCAATCAAAAAAGCAAGCCCTACACAACAGGGTCGAAAAAAGAACAATCAGTCAAAACTTGTACCCTGGAATACCCAAAAAGGGTTCTCCAGAAAAACAAAATTGGCTTCCTCAAAAATTGTGCCCCCTGGAAGACCCAAAGGTTGTCGAAAAATTAGGGTTGCCAAAAAAAATTAGGGATGCCAAAAAATCTAACCGGGGGTGGGCCAAAATTGACCATGGTAAGACCAAAGGGGTGCAAGCTGTGTCTTGTTAGTACGCTCGTGTAACAGTGCTAAACTGCGTAAGTTGGTAAGTGTCTATGGGTGAGTGTAAGTGCATATGAGTGTGTGTGTACAAGTGTAAGTGTGTTGTGCAGTGTGTGTGTGTGTGCATTGTACCCTGGAATACAAAAGGGTGCGCCCCGAAAAATTAGGCCGACCGCAAAAAAAATTTAACGGACTGCGCTAAAAAAATTAAAGGAGGTGGGCCACAACCTTGAACCTATGCGAAGACCAAAGGTTGTACGTGTGTTCTGTACGGTGTGGTAAATAAGTTTAAATTGTAAGTGCAAGTATCTAAGATGGTGAGTATAAAGTGTCAATAAGCTGAATGTAGAATGTATAATGTGAAGCGTGCTGCTGTGTGTACATCTCGTGAACCGCGTGTGTACATAAGCTGTTAAAATGTAAACAGTGTCTATGGACGTAAATGTAAACACGTGCTCTATGGGTAAATGTAAGGTGCATAGTGGAATGTCGTTATAAGTGCTCATAGTGAATGTGTATATAAGTGGTTAAGTGTGATGTGTGGATGTGAACTGTGTTGTGTCGGTGTGCTGTGTGTGCTGCTACGGGTTTCAAGTTAGGTCAGGACTAGATCCCATACATTAACGTTCAGTTAGGCAACGAAATATGTGACGGCAGATGGGACACGTGTGGCCAAAAATTCAGAAAAGCCCCGTGGCCAAATTGACCCACATGGAACTGCAAAGCTTTGGAAAGAAAAAGAAAAGGCGTCACAAAAGACAAAAAAGGTAATTAAAAAGACATCAAAAAAGGGCTAAGCCCCCTAAAGGAACGACGTGGCCAAAAATTATAGGTGGGCCAAAACTCTGACCACATTCGGGAAGAACCCGACACACGGGTTGTCAGTTGTGTCATGTTATGTAACCGTTGCCTGTATTAAGTGTAACATGTAAACAAAGTCGCACAAAGTATCTATGGGGTTGTAGTGTAAGGGTCATAGGAATTGTGTCGTAAAAGCAAAACATCAAAAAAAGGCTAAGCCCCTTAAAGAGGGACCAAAAAATCATTAGGGTGGGGCAAAAATTGCGACCCATGGACAAGACCCAAAGGCGTTGGTCGAAAAAAATTAGGGTGGGACAAGTACAACGGTTGCTTACGCAACCGTTTGGCGAAACCCTTCTTCGAAGGGTTGCAAAAAATTAGGGATGCCAAAAAATTAGGGTTGGCCCAAAAAAAAATTTAGGGTGCCAAAAATTCCACCCTGGAATACCAAAAGGGACATGCGCCAAAAAAAATTTGGGTTCTCAAAAAGGTCTACAGGCCAAAAAAGGTCAAGGTATAAAAAGGTCAAGGTAAAAAAATGTCAAGCCCCAAAAAGTTCAAGGCAGGTTAAAAATTAGGGCTCAAAAAATGCCGGTTTGCCCAAAAAATTTTAGCGGTGGGGTAAAAGAAGGGTCAAAAAAAGTTTCAAGGTCAGGTGGGTCGGTAAAAAGCGAAGCGTGTGCAATATCCGTTCCTACTCTTATATATATACTATATATATATATATATATATATATATATATATATATACTAATA
>JABUQX010060225.1:0-60000 GCA_015478945.1 Trachelipus rathkii | reverse complement strand
AAGAGAGAGAGAGAGAGAGAGATGAGAGTAGAGAGAGAGAGAGAGAGAGAGGAAAGCAGAGAGAGACGAGAGAGGAGAGAGAGAGAGACGAGAGAGAGAGAGAGAGAGAGAGAGAGAGAGAGAGAGGTGGGCATCGTTACTCAAAAAAGTAATCCATTACCATTACACCATTACTTGGAAAAAGTAACACCGTTATCGTTATTCCGTTTCTTTGAAATGAAAAGTAAAAGTAACGAAAGTACGTTACTCCGTTACTTTTAGGTAAATGACTACGGCATTAATTAGGGTATCTTAGGTAATTTATAGGTTTGGGTATATTAAATTTTCAACATTATCATTATTATTAAAAAAAAATTTACAATTTTTTTTTAATAATTATTACATAAATAATTAATAATTATACATAAATTACAAACACTTACATATTTGTTTGTATATTCGTTTCTGGCATTCCTTTATGAGGTTGCATTTTCAATGTCTTCTGCATTCTGTTGGTTAATTAAACTGTAATTTAAATAAAATGTACAATTTAATTAGGATAAACATAAGCAGCAACATTGATTGAAAAATACCCTCTTCGTATTTAATTATTTGTTTTTATTAATTTATTTTACTTCAATTTCTGCGTTTAAATTTTATAAATATATAAAATGAAATTTGAGCACTTTTAAGATACAGGGATTTAGTAAAAAATTTATTACAATTTTAATTTTGAAAGTATTTGAAAGTTTTACGATAATAAATGCGTGATACTTGATTTTTCATGTATCAAACATGGCACAAGCTTGAGTCTGCTCCTGTCAAAGCTATTGGTTGAAAATAGAAGTAAACACCCATTACCATCCTTTGGTACAAAAGACAAAAGAAATTTCAGCGTATATATATATATATATATATATATATATATATATATATATATATATTTTATATATATAAATATATATATATATATATATATATATATATATATATATACTATACTATATATATATATATATAAAAGTGAAATATATATATATTATATATAATATATATAATATATATATATATATATATTACTATATATACTATATATATAATATATATAAATATATATAATTATACCTATACTATATTATATATATATTATTATGTATATATAATATATATATATAGATATATATATGTATGTATATATACTATATATATATATATATATATACATATATATAGTATCATTTAATAATATAATAATTAAATTGATAACATATATATATATAATATATCATAATAATATATAATATATATATATAATATATTCTATTACATATATATAATATATAAACATATATATAAATATTATATTATATATATATATAATATAATATAATATATATCATAATATATAATATATAATATATACTATATATATAATATTAATATATAGTATAATATAATATATATTATATATATATAGTATTTTATATATATATATATATATTATATATAAATATATATAATATACTATATATATATATATATATATATATAATATATATAATATATATAATATATATATATTAAGTAAACTAAATTTTTTAGCTTGACCGGGTGGTCAATTGGCTATCAACATTCAATGAAGTCGAACAAAATGTAACGGACTAAAAATTAACGGAGGAAAAAATAACGAAGTTTCGGTGCGCTACATGAAAGAAAAAGTAACGAGTACGTTACTCCGTTAGTAACATCGGTGTCCACCTCTCGTATATATATATAATATATATATATATATATATACAATATACTATATATAATATATATATACATATTATACATATATATACTATTAATTTTGTATAGATAAATATATATATATATATATACATTTATGTACCAAACATTATATATATATCTAAATATATATAATCTACTAATAATATCTTCAAAATGTCGGTGAAGTATTGACAAAAAATTCTTGTACATACATGGCCTAAGTACCTATATGGTAAAAAACTAAGAACTCCCATTCTTCAAAATTGGCGAGTTTCTGTTTTGTTCACTTTTAGCTGCAGTGGGCAATCAACAATGCTCTGTCTCTTGCGTCGATTAAATTGTGAGCTACCTGAGGATTTAAAATTCTGCAAGGCTTGTACAATATTTCTCATACCAATCGATTTCATTATAATGCTCTGATTCTTCTTCTTTTTTTTTCTTTTTTTTCTTTAAAAAATAATTTTAATTTAAAACGAAACCAAAATGGACTTGTGAACCTGTTTATTTTTTCAAGCAGTATTTTTTTTTTTCTTCATTTTTTTTAACATGAAATCCTCGCTCTTACTTTTCTATTGTACTGATTATAAAAGCCTAAACTATGGTTAAAGATTTAATCATTTCCAAAAAGGAAAAGCTTTAAAAACATTAAATGGACTTGACCTTACCAAAAAAGAGAGATTCTTTTAAAATCTTATAAATACAATGGTAAAAAATCTTTTCACAATAACTATAAAAAAACTACAGAATACACCCACACACCCCAGGAAGCACACACACACAACACACCTACACACACACACACATATATACTATATTAATAATATAAATATATATATATATATAAATATATATATATATACTATATATATATATATATAATAATAAATAGTATATATATATTTATCATCTTCCTATCCCAAGATATGGGCGAGGTGTGTAGCATACACCTGAACAGAAAAGTAGTAGAAGAATATGATGCAAGTCGAAAAGAAAGTCCAGCGTTACCGTCCCTTTATACCCTTAAGCAGGGTTGCAGAGCCGGAGCCGGAGCCGCAAAGTTTTGGGTGGAGCCGGAGCCGAAACTTTTTGAGTTGCTGGAGCCAGAGCCAGAGTTGGAGCCGGGTAATTCTAAAATTCATTTTTATCATATCCTAAAAGATTTGCACAAGAGAATTAATGATTTTGTAAGTGTAAATGGAGAAAGAATTATTAATTGGAGCTAGAGCCGGAGCCGGAGCCGGAGCCGGAGCCGGAACCGGAGTTGGACAATTTAAAATGCTGTCGGAGCCGGGGTAATTCTAAAATAATGGAGCTGGAGCCGGAGTCGGAGCCGGGTAATTTTGAAATGATGGAGCCGGAGTCGGAGCTGGAAAAAAAATTACCGGCTCCGCAACCCTGCCCTTAAGTGAGAACTCGTCGCAGTCAGAAAAATCCACCTTAGGGTTACACGGGACTGCGACGGACCCTCATTGTGGTATCTCGTTTATGTAGGTTTCATCCCCTGGGCATGGCCCACCACCATACCCCCTCACAATCCCCCGGCATTCACTCCTGCTATGGACCTTTCTTCTCATTCGTATTCTTCTCCTTTAGGCATTCTTTTGCTGACTCAAGCCACTTCTTCCTCCGTCTCCCAGCCGGTCAATTCCCACCACACTCACAATTATACATCCGCTTAACCAACCGACTATCATCCATCCTTTCCATATGACCAAACCATCATGATGTACCCTCGTTTATTCTCTTATTTACTCCTTTTTTCACACCACACAACTCTTTAATGCGTTCATTCCTCATTTTATCAAGTCTTCTCACACCTAACACGCCCCTAAGATTGTCCATCTGAACACATTGTACCTTAGATCTATACCTCTTATTCCAAATCATAGTTTCACTACCATACATTAACACAATTAAAACACACCCTCATGCAAAACCCTAGCGCTATCAAGACTTAGTCCCTTAGGATTTAATTGCACCAGCCACCTTCCTACCATTTGCAACTTTGCTACTACACTCTGCATCATCCGTTATATTTTCATCCAACATATATCCTAAATATTTAAACTCAGACACTTGTTCCAGTCGCTCACCATCTAACATAACTTCACACCACGGACTGTCCTCGCTCTTATCTACATTTACTTTCAAACCCCTCCTTTTACACACCCTGCCAAACCCCTCCTTTTACACACCCAGCCAAACCAGGGTTGGCACAATTGGGGACAACTGGGTTGTCCCCAATAGTTTTTTTCAATAAAAGCCCACCTTTTTAAAAAAAAAAAACATTTTAAAAAAAAAAAAAAAAACCCCCAAAAAAAAACACTGGGCTGGTTTTTTTATGTGGATTTTATAAAAGTAAAAGTTAAAAATGAAGCATGGAAATTTAACTAAGAACTGAAGTCGGAGCCGGTAAAAGAAGTAATATCATTATGGTTTTAGTTTCTTTATGTTAATTTCAACTTTCTTAATCCTAGTTTACTAGTTAAATGCTCTTGTTATTGTTATTATTATTATTATTATTATTATTATTATTAATTATGTATTATTTATATTATGTATTATTATTATTATTATTATTATTATTATTATTATTATTATTATTATTATTATTATTATTATTATTATTATTATTATTATTATTATTATTATTATTATTTTTATAAGAGCCCTAAGCTGAAGCTCTGTAGTAGTAGGAGGGGCATATTGGACTACGACTCTTTTACCCCACCTGGCCTTGACCTTTTTGACCTCTTTTACCCCACCCTAAAAATTTGGGCAAACCGCATTTTTTGAGCCCAAAATTTTTACCTGCCTTGACCTTTTTTTACCTTTGACCTTTTTGGGCTTGAACCTTTTTTGGCCTTTCATTCTGAAACTTTACCTTTTTAGGGCAACCCTAATTTTTTGGAGAACCCTAATTTTTGAGAAACCTTTATTTTGGCAACCCTAATTTTTTGGCAACCCTAATTTTTTCGGCAACCCTAATTTTTGGCAACCCTTCGAAGAAGGGTTGCGCCAAACGGTTGCGTCAGCAACCGTTGTACGTATTGCCCCCTATTTTACGCCCCCTAATTTTTTCGACCATGGGTCATTTTTGACCCACGGTAATTTTTGATCTTCATTTAGGGGCTTAGCCCTTTTTTGATGTCTTAACCTTGTTTGACCATGATATTTCGACCAACCCTTTGATCTTCCATGGGTCATTTTTGGCCCACGGTAATTTTTGGTATTCAATTCTTTTTTCATTCAATGTTTTTTTTTTTTTTTTTTTTGGCGGGGGGGGGGGGGCCCCCCCTATTTTTCTTTTTAAAAAAATTTTTTTTTTTTTCGACCAAACCCTTTGGTCTTCCATGGGTCATTTTTTGCCACGGTAATTTTTGGCTTACCCTTGGTCTTCGCTGGGTCAAGGTTTGGCCCACGGTTAATTTTGGCTACCCCTTTGGTCTTCCATGCGGTCAATTTTGGCCCACGGTAATTTTTGGACTAACCGCTTTGGATCTTCCATGCCGTCATTTTTGGCCCACGCCAATTTTCGACCAACCCTTTGGTCTTCCATGGGTCAATTTTGCCCCACCCTAATTTTCGACCAACCCTTTGGTCTTCCATGGGTCAATTTTGGCCCACGGTAATTTTTGATCTTCCTTTAGGGGCTTAGCCCTATTTTTTGATGTCTTTACCTTGTTTGACCATGATATTCGGCCTTAAACCTTGCCCACATATAACCATGGGTCAATTTTGGCCCACGGTAATATTTTGTCCTTCCTTTAGGACTTAGCCTTTTTTGATGTTCTAAACCTTGTTTGACCATTGATATTTCGCCTGACCTTGCCACAGTATACCATGCGTCATTTTTGGCCACGCCAATTTTTTGGCCACTCGTGGGCCACCCGTCACATATTTCGTTCTAACTTGTACGCATGTATGACCTACCCTCACTCGAACACCTACACACGCGCGCGCCCGCACACACACACACACACACACACACACACACACACACACACACACACACACACACACACTTATACAGACATTCACTATGACACTTATACACACATTCACTATGACACTTACATTTACCCATAGACACTTACATTTACACTTATACTCACGTACAAACACACTGCCAACCCTTTGGTCGTCCATGGGTCAATTTTGACCCACGGTAATTTTTTGTCCTTCCTTTAGGGACTTAGCCCTTTTTTGATGTCTTAACCTTGTTTGACCATGATATTTGCCGCCTTTAGGACCTTGCTATACCATGGGCAATTTTGACCCAGGCTAACGGATGGCTTTGCATGGTACCCAACGCACCGTAAGAAGTATCTAGGTATGTTCTATTAGTGTTCTATGAGAATTAGATGAGTGCCAGGTGAATGGGGCCAGGTGAGTGCCAATGAGTGCCAATGAGTGCCAATGAGTGCCAAGTGAGTGCCAATGAGTGCCAAGTGAGTGCCACATAGTGCCAACGCCGCGTGCGCCCGCAGGCGCAATATTTCCGCGTTCCCGCCCGCCGCGTGCGCCCGCAGGCGCAATATTCCTGCGGGAATGAAAAATATATATATACTATAAGTCATTCATTTTTATTTCATACTTAAACATTTCAAAGAATTTCTTTTCAAATATACTATGAGTCATTCATTTTTATTTCATACTAAAACATTTTTCATTTAAAAAACATATTCTCAAGCGCGAACCTAAAACTGTAACTCATACAGACCATATTATTTAACACTTAATTTATTAACCAATCACTTTTTACTTAAACTTTTTTCAATTTATAATCTTTTTAAAAATCTGTATGTAAGAAGAAAAAATCCAGAGTGTCTGATATTTATAATCATTTTAATAATTTACGTACAATTAGTAACGAAATTTTATTAAAAACATTAACATTACATACCTTAAAGCAGTAAATCAGTAAATCAATAGAGGTGTGACCTAACACCTAAGGGGATTAGTATGCTTTTGTCTTTACTGCTTTACTGCTTTAACTAGTGTTTTACTTGTTTTAACTCATGTCTTACTGCTTTAACTTCATATTGTTTTACTGCCTTTAACTCATATTAGTTATTAACATCACATACCTTAAGCCAGTAAATCAGTTAAAATCAATAGAGGTGTGACCTAGCAACATAGGGCTTAGTATGTTTTACTGCTTTACTGTTTTAACTCATGTTTTACTGCTTTAACTCATATGTTTTACTGCTTTAACTCACATATTTATTAACATTACATACCTTAAAGCAGTAAATCAGTAAATCAATAGAGGTGTTACCTAACACCTAAGGGATTAGTATTGCTTTTGTTTTACATGCTTTACTGCTTTAACTTTCTGCTTTACTGCTTTAACTTTCTGCTTTACTGCTTTAACTTTCTGCTTTACTGCTTTAACTCATATGTTTTATTGTTTTAACTCATATATTTATTAACATTATGTTTTTTATTTTGTTTTAATACTTTTTATTTATTTTATTATTATTTTTATTTATTTTTATTATTATTTTTATTATTTTTATTATTTTATTTTTATTATTATTATTTTTATTATTTTTATTATAATATTTTTATACAACTTTACTTCATCCTGTTTTTTATTGTTTTAATACTTCTTTCATTTATTTTATTATTCACTATTCTTATTATTTTTATTATTTATTTTTATTTATTTTTATTATTTTATTTTTTATTATTTATTATTTTTATTTTATTTTTATTAATTAACTTCCATGTTACTTTGTAGGAACTTATTAGAACACCACATTACACTATTGAACACTTATACAACATTCACTATGACACTTATACACACATCCACTATGCCACTTACATTTAACCCATAGACACTTAAACATTACACTTATTACACACGCAGGTCAACCACACACACACACACACACACAACTTACCCATTATTACAACATTCACTATGACAATTTACATTTAGCCCATAGAGCACTTAGCAATTACACTTATACACCACACCACGCACACACACACACACACACACACACACATCACACACACACACACACCACACACCACACACACACACACACTCCACACACAGATTTACTTACCACACGCAGATTTACTTACACTCACACACAGATTTACTTACACACGGAGATTTACTTACACATATAACGTACAAATTTATAAAAATGTTTTATTGATTATAAAAATTTACAAATCAAATTAATTAGTTCAAATATAAACAAATTATTACAGCTTTTTTCAATTACAAATAAAAATCAATTCATTATCTGTTGAACCAAAGAAATTATTATAAACTGTAATACTTTTTGCTTATAAATTTATAAACTATCCAAGTTTTTACCAGACCCTTATTAGAAATTTAAGAAATTTTATTAAAAACATATATTTTACGTTACCTTTTTAAAAAAAAAAAAAAAAAAGGGCAAATTAAAAAAATTTTTTTTTTTCCCCCCAGGTAAGGTAGCCCCTGCACCACTCTACCCAAAAGCTGCCGCGTTATGTTCTATGACTTACTGCTAACATAACATTTTATTATATTAAAATCTTTTAATCTTATTTTAACAAATAAACAATTATTCACATACATTTATATATTCGCTCGATGTAACTAAAAATATTTCAAATTTTTTAAATAATTCGGATTCTCTTTATTATTATTAATCTATTTATTATCTATGTACATTGACAATCCATCACGAGAAAACACAAACACCCGCACTCCTTTACAGATACAAAACTGACCTCTCTCTCTGTAAAATGTGTTGAAATAAGTACTTTAGGCCTAAATTATTAGGATAATCCTTTTTGTTACCCGGGGCGATTTTAGACCTAATTCCAGGTCAAAATATTTTTCAAACTGAAACCTCTTTCTGTAAAATTGTGGCTGCTATAATAACTACGTTAAGGCCTAAATTTATCTTGAAAATTTAGGATAGACCTTTTAGTGTCATCCCAGGCTGATTTAAGCATTAATACCAGGTCCAAAAAGGTAATTCCAAGTATAGACAGAATACGAGCAAACTCAATGTTATACTTATTTCTTAACAATCGTCTTTAATATCATCTGGATCGGTAAGATCCTTTAATCAGGTAAGAAGGAAATGTTTAACTTTCTTGTGAGTGGACGGAGTAATCCTTATCTCTACCTTATGACCTCGTATGATATATTGGTCGAGAATTATTTTATCCCTTTTTGGTTTTACGTATGTAAAAACATTTTTTTCATATCCTGAACCTGGGGCTCGCTTTATTTAAACTCTTAACATACATGTGAAATAATTAATTTAGAAAAGTTAAATAATAAGGATAATAAAAAAAAATTTACTATATAATTAGAAATTAATAATCACAGATCTAAATAAGTAAAATTTAAGATATAAAAATATACTTATATCATTAGCAGATATATATATATATATATATAAATATTTATATATATATATCATATATATATATACCAAATTATATATACTATATACAAGAGTGTTAAATATATTTACAATGATTTCTTATAATAAGGTATCACATTAAATATCAACTAACAGGAATTATAATATATATAAACACCAATACATTTGTCACATAATGTTGATTGATTATCTAATATATAAAATTCTCTAACATCTTGCAAATATGCACCAATCCATTCTTATCATTCATTATCCGCATGAACTATAGTTTTCGTGTTCCTCCCAACAATTATACTCAGTAAACACATACGTAAAAAGTTCCGCTCAAGATATAACATAGTATATTACATTCTGGTCACAACTGCATAAATACTTTTTGCCATTGTTTTCTAGGTAGATTGACGAATTTCTGTACATCTTCTATAGAACTTAGGAAGCGGTCGATGATAACCGTAGGATCATCGATCAGGGTTTCTTAAATGCGTAGCCTATTACATGGATAACATGTAATATATTACGTTAACGAATTACGATAACACATATGATCTTTCGTTCAGCTGTACATTAACATGCGCTTTACGGACCCTCTAACATATATTGTCATTCTGCGCTAGGCCTGAAATGTAAAATCCAAATGATGTAGGTTCAAATACGGCTGGTTCATTATTTCTCTCCCATAATCTAACTTCCAAACTGATTATGTTTGATCGTTATAAATGAATAGAGTAAGTTGCTTATCGCTGGGTTCTTCGCACAGGCTAATAAACTGTTTCGCGTCCAGTGTAAAGTCGAGCTTGCGTTGTTAAACGATTCTGTAAGCCACTACTTCAGTGTGATTACACCTATACAAAGTAAATCATCTGGACTCACGGAAAATACGACTTGGTATTTCATAACAGGGTGATGGGCTAGCACACTTGAAACATTCAATCCATCGGAGTTTTCTTCACCTATAGAATTGAAACCCTACTTCTGGATCTTTGATTTCCCCACTGATAATGTCTATGATCGAGTATACATGTTAAAGGTGTTCATGATATACACTTTAGTTAAAATAGAAACACTTTTATTTACAAAACCCAGAGAAACTTGTGCACCGCTTGAAGAGCCAAAACGAGTATGAATTTAAAATGAGTTTGGATCTAAAACACGCATCCTACAATATAATTTTCATCCAATCACAGATAAGTTCACAGGATATGAAAAAAAACATGTTTTTTACATACGTAAAACCAAAAAAGCGATAAAAAAATTCTCTACGACCAATCCCATACGAGGTCATATAGAGATAAGGATACTCCGCCACTCACAAGAAAGAGTACAATATTCCTTCTTACCTGATTAAAGAATCTTTTACCGATCCAGCATGTTTCAGTTGAAAATTATATTTATAAAATAATTAATAACATGATTCTCGATCTTGTCTATACTGGAATTACCTTTTGACTGGTATTAGGCTTAAATCAGCCTGGGATACAAAATGGCTTATCCTAAATTTAAAGACTAAATTTAGGCCTCTAACGTAGTTATTGCACCCATTTTACAGAAAAAGGTCAGTTGAAATATATTTTTTGACCTGGAATTAGGCGGTCTAAATCGCCCCGGGATACAAAAAAGGATTATCCTAATTTTAGCCTGAGTAGCTGATTTCAACACATTTTACAAGAGAGAGAGTCAGTTTGTATCTGTTAAGGCAGTAGCGGTCGTTGTTGTGTTTTCTCAGTCGAATGGATTGCCAATGATACATAGATAATAATAATAATAATATAAAGAAAATCCGAATAATTATTTAAAAACACTTTGAAATATTTTTATTAACATGAAGCGAATAATATAAATGTAAGTGAATAAATTGTATTTTTGTATCAAGAACTAAAAAGATACTTTAATAAAATAAAATTAATGTTAAACAGTAAGTCAACAGAACATAACGCGCATAGCTTGGATGAGAGGAGGTGCTAGGGGCCTGACCTTTACTGATGTATGCCCTTTAAGGTACGTAAAATATATGTTTTTAATAAAATTTCATAAATTTTATGTAAAAGTTATTTAAAACTTGATAAGTTATTAAGATTTATAAGCAAAATAAGTATTAACAGTTAAATTATAATTTCTTCTTTCATATATTCATGATAATCTTTATATAGAAGTTTTAAGAAACTTGGAAATAATTTTAGTTATATAGTTGAATGCAGTTAGTAATGTTAAATGTACGTGTTTAAAATTTAAAACATAAAATGTTTTTAATAAATTATACATTTATATGTGTAAGTAAATCTGCGTGACTGTTAAGTAAATCTGTGTGTAGATTTACAGTAAATCGCGGTGTAAGTAAATCTGTGTGTGAGTGCGGTGTGTGTGTGTGTGTGTGTGTGTGTGTGTGCGTGTGTGTGGTGTTATAAGAAGTGAAAATGTAAGTGTCTATGGCTAAATGTAAGTGTCATAGTGAATGTATGTGTATAAGTGTCATAGTGAAATGTGTGTATTAAGTGTAAGTGGTTGTGTGCTGTGTGTAGGACCGCTGTGTCATAAGTGTAAACTGTCAAGTGTCTATGGGTAAATGTAAGTGGGCATAGTCGAAATGGTGATTACTAAGTGTACATACGGTACATGTCATAATGTGCTATAAAGTGTCATACGTGAAATGTGTGATTCTACAATAATAATAACAAATAGGCATGAAGTAAATCAACACCTAAGATATAATAATAAAAATAAAAAATAAAAAATTATAAAAAATTAATAAAAAATAAAATAATAAAATCAAAAAACAATAATAATAAAATAATAAAAATAATAATAAAATACAATAAGTAAAGTATTTAAAAACAAAATTAAAAAAACAGGCATGAAGTAAAATAACACTTAAGATAATAATAAAAAAAAATAAAAATAATTAAAAATAATAAAATAAAATAATTAAGAATTTTACAAAAACCTATGAAATAATTGAATATCATAGTAAAATAAATAAAAAGTATTTAAACCAAAATAAAAAAAACATTAATGTTCAAGAGTATATATGAGTTAAAACAGTTAAGCAGAAAGTTAAACAGTAAAGCAGAAAAGTTAAAGCAGTAAGTAAAAGCAGAAAGTTAAAGCAGTAAAGCAGAAAGTTTAAAGCATAAACAGTGTTAAAACCAAAAGCATACCTAAATCCCCAGTTGTGTTACGCTTCCATCACCTCTATTGATTACTGACTTTACTCTTAAGTATGTAATGCTTAATACAATATGATGAGTTAAAGCAGTTAAAAAATCAATGATGTTTAAAGCAGTAAAACATGAGTCTAAACAGTAAAGCAGTAAAACATACTAAGCCCTATGTTGCTTAGTGTCACAACCTCTATTGATTTAACTGATTTACTGCTTTAAAAGCAGTAAACTAAATATAATTATTTATAAAATATATGAGTTAAAGCAGTAAACATATGAAGTTAAAGCAGTAAAACATGAGTTAAAGCAGTAAAAACATGAGTTAAAGCAGATATAAAGCCAGTAAAAACAAAAGGCCATACTAATACCCCTTGGATGTTAGTCACACCGTTCATACTTGATTGAAGCTGATTTTATCTGCTTTATAAGAGTATGTAATGTTAATGGTTTTAATAAAAATTCGATACAATTGTAGATAAAATAAAATGATTATCTGGCGGACACTCTGGATTGTTTTACATTGGCGCGGACAAGTTTTGGGTATAAATTAGATATTAAAAAGTATTAAGTAAAAAATAATGTTAATAAATATATGTGTAAATATTAGGTACTGTAATGATGAATACCAGTTTCTAGAAGTTCCGAAGTTTTAATAAAACATGTTTAGTATGAAATAAAAAATGAATGACTCATAGTATATTTGAAAGAAATTCTTGAAATGTTTAAGTATGAAATTAAAAATATTGTACTTTATAAAGTATATATATTTTCATTTTCCGCAGAATATTGCGCCAAATGCGGCGCACCCGTCCGGCGGGCGGGGAAAACGGCGAAACATATTGCGCCTGCGCGCTGCACGCGCAAGGTTGGCCACTATGAGGCACTCACTGTGGCACTCATGTGGCAACTCACTTAGCAACTCATGGCACTCATTGGCACTCACTGGCACTCACCTGGCACTCACCTGGCACCATCTAAACTCATTAGAACACTATAGAACATCACTAATATACTTCTTACGGTTCATCCAAGTTAGCCGTGTCAAAATTGACCCATGTATATGCAAAAGGTCAAAGGGCGGCCGAAATATCATGGTCAACCAAGGTTAAGACATCAAAAAAGGCTAAGTCCCTAAAGGAAGGACAAAAAATTACCCGTCGGGTCAAACATTGACCCATGGACAGACCAAAGGGTTGCAGTTGTGTTTGGTACGATGAGTTATAGAAGTGTAAATGTAAGTGTCTATGGGTAGATGTAAAGTGTCATAAGTGAATGTGTGTATAAGTGTCATAGTGAATGTCTATAAGTCGTGTGTGGTGTGTGTGTGTGTGTTGTGTGGTATGAATGTGCGGACGCGCACGTGCTGTAGGTGTTCAAGTAGGGTATAGGTCCCATACATGCGTACAAGATTAGGGAACGACGAAATAGTGAACGGGGTGGCACGCGAGTGGCAAAAAATTGGCGTGGGCCAAAAATGACCCATGGAATATGGCAAGGTCAAGGCCGAAATAATCATGGTCAAAACAAGGTTAAGACATCAAAAAAGGGCTAATCCAGGAAGCGACCAAAAAAATTTACCTGTGGGACCAAAAATTGGGACCCATGGTTATATGGCAGGTTAGCGCCGGGAACAAAATCGACACCATGGTAAAACACGGTAAAGACATCAAAAAATAGGACTAAGCCCCTAAGGAAGATCAAAAATTACCGTGGCCAAAATTGACCCATGGAAAGACAACAGGGTTGGTCGAAAATAGGGTGGGCAAAATTGCACGCCTGGAAAGACCAATAGGTGGTCGAAATTGGGCGTGGGCCAAAAACTGACCCATGCAAGACCAAAGGGTAGACAAAAATTTACCGTGGGCCAAATTGACCCATGTGAAAGACCAAAGGGTAGCCAAAAATTACGTGGGCCAAAATTTGACCCACGGAAGACAAAGGGTCAGCCAAAAATTACCCGTTGGGCAAAAAATGACCCCAAGAAAGATCAAAGGGTTGGTCGAAATATCATATGGTCAAACAAGGTTAACACATCAAAAAAGGCTAAGCCCCTAAATGAAGATCAAAAATTACGGTGGGCGCAAAAATTGACCAATGGTCGAAAAAATTAGGGGGACCGGAAAGAAACTAGGGAACCAGAGGCATACGTACAACGGTGCTGACGCAACCGATGGGCGCAACCCTCTCGGAAGGGCGTTGCCAAAAATATAGGGCTAATGCCGAAAAAATTTAGGAGTTGCCCAAGAAAATTAGGTGCGCCAAAAAATTAGAGGTTCTCAAAAAATTAGCGGTTCTACAAAAAAAATTTAAGGGTTGCCCAAAAAGCGTTAAAGCCCAAAGGTCAGAGAGGCCAAAAAAGGCTCCAAGCACCCAAAAAAGGTACAAAGGTCAAAAAAGGTCAAGAGTCACGCGTAAAAAAAATGGCCAAAAAATAGCCCGATCTAATGCCCAAATTTTAGACGTGGGACTAAAGATGGTCAAAAAGGCAAGGCCAGAGTGCAGCAGAGTAAAGCAGCCTAGCTGCATCCATCATATTCCCATTAGTTACTACTCTCTGTGCCAAACATCCACACTCAACAAAACACCAGATATACTAGTGAAGGTGTTACTTTCGAAACCACATGAGTGACATGACCTTGACCTAAATGAATGAAACACATAGAAGCAAATATTCTAGCAATTTAACACAAACCTTAAAAAAAATGAAAATGCCTATAAATTTTTATAATGCACCTAGTGGACACACGAAATTCTCGTCAACAAAAAGAACCCTTTAATAATCATATAACACAAAACAAATTTTCCGACTACCACATTTAACATAAACAATATGTAAAAAAATATATAACTATAAATATATATAATATATATAATATATATAATAGCTATATATATATAATATATATATACTATAACATTATACTTATATAATATATATATAACATATATATTATAATATAAATCATTATAAAATTTTCAAGGACTATTACTAGATATACTATATACTAATAATAGAATAGGATATCTTATTGAATTCGTATTATAATAAGTACTATATATATTTATACGAATCATATATATAATAAGAATAGCTAAAATAATAATATATAATATATATATTACTATAACAATATAATATATAATATAATAATATACTATAATATATACATACTATAAGATATAAAATAATTATAATATAGCATATAATATAACTACTATATAATACGATATACCATATACTCATAATATTATATATATACTAACATATATATATAACATATATATACAATATATATAACTACATATATATATAATATATTATATACATATATCATACACAGTATACGTAGATACTATAATATATATACTATATAATAATATACTCAGTATATTATATATATAATATATATTACTATACTATATATATATATAGTATTATAAATAATATATATTATATATAACAATCATATAACTATATATATATATACTATCAATAATATATTATATTATTATATACGTATATAATCATCACACAGAATGTCAATACATATATATATCTATATACACCTATATAACAATATAAATAAAATAATAAATACATTATTTCATACTTATCATGTAATATACCTATATATATATATAAAACCCCTAATACTACACAACTATACTATATATATATATATAGTATAATACTACTATAACTTATACATACTTATATACATAATATATACATACATATATATAATGATTTCTATAACACTATATATATATAATATATATAAATACTATAACACTATTACTATAAATAATACCTACATAATATGTAACTGCATATAAATAATTAATAAATTATATCATTTAATTATATCAGCTCAATAATTAAAACTATATATATAATTATAATAAAAATATACCTAAAATAATAAACATAAATTAATATTATAATATATTATACGAATATTATATCACCTACTAACTATATATATATATAATACAGGTAATAAATATATAAATATACATATATTATATAACATATACAGCCATTCCTCCACCAATATATAATATAGTATATATACTATACCTATATAATATATATATAATATATCATACTAATATATATATAAATAGCATATTAACATACTATATACAAATATCCATATACTAGTACATTAATATAATATACTACTACATATATAATATAGTATATATCTATATATATAAACTATATATATAACTAAAACTAACAACTTAAATAATAATATACTATATATATATATAGATCATATATATATAAATAATATAATATACATATATACTACTATATAATATTATATTAACTATATAATATACCCAAATCATTTATATGGTTTTTTCTATATACTCAAGGTATCACACCTCACATCATATAATTATATAATAAATATATAAATAGTATATATGAAATATATAATATATGAATATACATATATTAATATATATATATCATAATATTATATAATATATATATATAAATATATATAATAATATATAATATATAATTAGTATATATAGCTATATATCTTCTTCAGTATATATAACGGAATAATAATATAGAATATACTAATGCAAATAATAACTATCATATATATAATATATACAATATATTATAATATATTATTACTAATAATATACTATATCCATATATAGATATATTATAATTATTTATATAACAATATATATTTAATATATATATATACTATATATATATACTATACTCATATATATATATAATAATATATATCACTACTATATATATCATATATATAATATAGTATATAATATATATAGTGAGTATGATGAATATTAGTAATAGAATCAATCTATAATATTGTCATAAAAAACTAAACATATATATATATATATATAATAATAATATATATACTATATATATAATATATTTATATATATATATATCTACTATCATAATATAATATCATATATATATAAATATATATTATTTAGATATACGTATATATATATATATATATATATACCTATATATATATATATACATATATATATAATATATATATATATATTCATAATATATATATATAGATAATATATACATATACTATATTATATATATATATATATATATATATATATATATAATATATATACATATATATATATATATATATATCATATATATATATATATACAATTAACCCATTTATATAATTCTATATAAATATATATTGTATATATATATATTATATATATTCATTATATACTATATCAATATATAATATACTACTATATATATAATATAATATATATAATATACCTATATACTATATGCTATATAATAATAATATATTCATATATATAATATATATATATATAATATCTATACTACTATATATACTATATAATATATAGTATATATATATTATACTGCATACTATATTATATATATATATTTATATATATACTATATATAGCCCCTATATAGTATATCAATTATATATATATATATATATATTATATATATACTATATACTATTATATATATATATATATATATATATTATATATATATATATATATATATAATAATATATATATATATATTTCGGAATTATTAAAATTCCATCAATTATTTATAATATTTTTTTTCATGTACCAAACTACCAATAAATTATACGTAAAATACCTATTAATACTTAATTAATCATAGATTAACTTTTTTAATAATAAAAAATATTATATAACTTTAAAAAAAATACTTATATAAATAGTTATTACTACTTTTTCAAATATTTTACTAATAATTTAATAAATAACATTAACAATAACTTAACCTGTCAAGAACTACCTAGATTTTTCTTTTAACAACTCTTTTATGTCATTGTCCACAACAATTCTATTGATACTCTTTTATTATTATTCTTTAAAAAAATAAAATTTTTTATATATATATATAAACTATATATATAAGCATCTAATGTCAAGTTCTGTTGATTTTTCACCGATTTTATGAAAAGAAACAAAAAAACCCGGGGGGGTCTGGCTTTCAAAAACCCGGGTTTCATGCCAACCCTGTGCCAAAACCCCTCTATTAATTATCTCATACTCTCTTTAAGCTCGCCACACAAACCAAAATCATCCCGCACATAATAAGTAGGGCACCCTTAACTCCCCTCCATTCTTCCATCATTCTAACCACCTTCTCTGCCACCCCTACCTCCATAATTCTTTCATAACCCTTATATATATATACTAGTATATATATACTATATATATATTATATAATACTTTATATATATTAAATATTTAATAATATATATATATATATATACAATATATATATTATATACAAATTAAATAACCAAAGAGACATAAACACACTCTCAGCCTCTCTCGCTATAATAGTTTATACACCACTCCACTTACAGTTACATTCATTCTTTACACACTGTTCGATACCCGTCATACCGTACTTATCGATTCCATTCAGTAAGCCTACCACTAACACTCATACATCACTAGCCATCTGCCAGAGAGCTCCAATTAATACATATCATACGCCTGTTCAAAATCCATATAAGCTAAATACAGTTTATTCTTCTCTCTCCTTTTCTAACATAGGTTTCAAGGTAGAAATTGATTCACACACATCCATCTACCACTTCTAAATGAACCTTGTTCTTTCACCAAAGCAATTCCTCAGTCACTTGAGACTTATATATTACTATATAATAATAATAACTAAGACTATATATATAATATACTATATACCTATATATATAATATATATAATATATTATATACATATATACATAATATATCCTATATATATATATATATATATATATATATAATATAATAACTATATATAAAAAAATATATATATCATATATAATATATATATATATATACTATATATATATATAATATTATACCCTATATTATACTATATATATATCGTTCACATCAGTCACCTTTATTTTCAGTTTAAAACTTTTCATAGACTAGAAACAACCAAACATTTTATGAATAATTGTAAATAAAAAAATTCTAAAATAAAGATAAGAAATACGGTTTAGACCAAGTTGTTAATTACTAAACCAAATCCAATAAGATGTACAGTTTCGACGCCATCTAAATTATATATAAATACTATCATATATATCATACTAAACGATTATAAAAAACATAACCCACCTATACAATAATATATACTATAATATAATAACCTTTATACTCATAAATATATGATATAATACTATATAACTATATATATATATAGCGCTATATATATACTATAGTACATAGTAAAATAATATACTATTATACTTATCATATTATATATATATATAATACCCTATATATAGATACTATATTCTAACTATATCGTTTCATTCTCACACGCAACCTCCAATCCCGAGCATCGGTAAATTGTCAGGGAAAGTATTTGTATGGTTTCTATCAGCTAGCTATATATATTATTTAAGTACAAGGATATTGAGGCCCGATAGCAAGCCCAATTTTTTCCAGGGTGACCGGACAAGACCTGAACTAACCTAACCTAACAAATCGCGTAGCGCGTAGAGTAGCGTGGCGCGTTAATCTGTCTCATTTGACCCCTGAACATCTGGGGGAAAAAATTCATTCACCATAAGAACTGCCCCAGTCAAGCAATAGATAAACAATTATCACTGATCATGTCGATAGTAGTCGAACATCGTATTGTCAAATCACAAAATACCTAGGACTTCTATCTATATCTATATAGTATACCAACAACAGTCTACAAACTAAAAGTAAGAACCTTAAAGCTAGGAGCACGATTGCTAACCCACTATGTAGTAACATGCTATTGTGTGTGCTTTGTGTGTGTTTTTCTGTGTTGTTGTGGTGTTTTGGTTTGTTGGGTTGTGTGAGTTTGCACCTGCCATGTTAACAAAAAATGTAATTGAATTTTATAAAGCAATTGGTATCTTTGGTTAAAAAAAATAAATTAATGGCTATGGTTAGAGATTTACGAAGTGCAAGTTTCGAACTTGGGGAATTGGCCACTTTT
Source organism: Trachelipus rathkii (assembly GCA_015478945.1). NCBI lineage: Eukaryota > Metazoa > Arthropoda > Malacostraca > Isopoda > Trachelipodidae > Trachelipus > Trachelipus rathkii. Next base: position 39,613 of record JABUQX010060225.1, on the reverse strand, counting down.
AGCTGACTCGGACTTAACACGGTCTAATGTGGCCAAATTAATGGCCGAGTTGAACAATAAGTAACAAGTACCTGAATGTGAAAAAAAAAAAAAAAAAAAAAAAAAAAAAAAAAAAAATCTTTCCTTTTTTTTTTTTTTTTATTATTGTACTTGCATAGATATATGCAAGACAAGATATATGCACAAGACTGATGAGAGCAATGGCATGCGCAACTAATTTGGCTGGAGCAACATTCCTGTTTTACTATATATACAGGCCAGTTCTCTGCTTTGTCATAAGAGTTATCTGCCTTTTCGCTTTCATGTTTAATCTATGAGCAAAAGAGTTAACTATTGATCCGCTATCCTGAAAATGTTTTAACCACCGGTTCGTCGAACCAACTCCAATTACTCGCCATTGCATACCGGTGTAGAATTATGAAAGGACAACAAATAATTTAACATTTTTAAGAAAAAAATGTAAAGATTCAGAAAAGACTCAAGCAAGAATATTTTATAAATTAACAGCCACAAAACAATTTGTTGTAGTATTTCTCTAATGACCAAAATTTGTATGTCAATCAGAAAATATGTTTTAGAATAATTCTTGTTGAACACTTATAGCATACATTTCATTGGAGTTTCCTACAAAAGGTGATTCACTGCAAATCGCGGACAATACAGCCTAGGATTAGTCAATTCAATTTGCTTCTTTAATATTTCTCTGATAAATTAAACAAAATAGCGCAATCAAGAAAAATGTTTTAGTTTAAATCTTGTTGAGCAATTATAGCATTCATCTAACTGGAGTTTCCTCAAAAAAATGATTTACTGCAAATAAAAAACAATAAAGTCTAGGTCTAACCAATCCAACTTGTTGATGTAATAGATGACCAAAAATAATAGGGTAATCAATGAAAATATGCTTTACAATAAGTCATTTTGAGCGATTATAGCATGCATTTTATTAGAGTTTCCTCAAAAAGGTGATTCACTGAAAATAAAAGACATAAAAGGTTCAGCTCAATTTGTTGTCGTTCATCACGTTCATACATACTTGACCAATCTTGAATCAGCATCTGAGGCTAAACAGATGACGAAACATTTGTGCTGATTAGAAGTACCTTCTGATAAATTACAATTCTTTACTATTAATATATAAAATTTAGTGTTTGAAAATTTTAAAGCAGCAGGTAAGCATAACAGAAGAATCCTTTGCTGTAGCATCTACTATATCCTGTATTGTTATTTCCACATGTGGAATCCAAATGAAATAATTGTCTGACATTAATTTTATGTCAAATAATATTTAATAAACTTTTTTTTTTGTTATTGACAAAGATAGAGAAATCGTAAAAATAGCAACATTGGTGCCGAGTTTTATTTAAATGTACCAATGAACTGTAAGTTCCATATAGTTGCGTTTTAAATACAGTAAGTACTATAAGATGACAGCATCATTTGAGATAAAAATTCCTTATAATTCAAGCACAACCCATGAATCCATCTTTTTTGTAACATTTATAATTCCGACAGTGCAGTTAAGAGTTTAACAAAAACGGATTTTTTCTTAAAACTTCTGCTGAAGTATTGTAGATACTGTATTGCATAATAGAAGTGCATTTTAAATTGTATTCAAAATGCACATTTGAAGTTGTGATTATACGTTAGGGGGTAACAATAACTATTTAAGACGAGGGTCTTCGCAGATTTTTTCAATCTACTTATACAAGATAAGTCATTGAACTTAAAAAGAAAACTAATAGATATAATGTTCAGTAAAATGATCTCTTTAAATGGTAATATTTTTGACAATCATCTTACACCTGCAGCTTACAGCATGTTTATATTTTCTTTTGTTGTTAATGACATTGTAAAATTCAGATTCTAAGAAGTCCACTGTTCTATACAGTTTAATACCTTGGTTTTGTCAGTGATCAAGGATTGTGTATTGACCTTCGAGAGGAAGTCAAAATTAAATTTACTCTTGACCTCTCAATAGTTTTATTAAGATGCAATAGAATTCCTCTGTCTGATAATATCTACGGACCTATAAAAAAGACATTTAAGAATGATCACGAAGCTTTAGCAGAGTCGGTAAGAAAGGAACCTAAAGCTTCAGCAGAGCTCTTGTATTCGGCTGAAGCCTTTTTTCCCTTCTTGGTTTCGGTTGGAGAAGAAAAAGGAAACATACTGTTCTAGACGAAGTCTTAATAAGAACAACCCTTGCATATTTATCATAATCAATCTTATTTCTGAAATATTTTAAGGGTATCATGGGTTTCCAAGCTTTACCTTTAGTACATTTAACATAGAGATTTCAAGCTAACTAATAATTAAAATATAATGTAAGACTTATTGGTAAAACTGTATTTTAATTTTTTCTCATGCATAGCTACATGATGGGGATCATTTAGAAGGCAATTTGTGAAAACGACAAAATTTTTTTGGTAACTAAAAAATATCATTTTCATTTTTTCTGATCATTTCACTAGCGAATATTTCCAAAATGCTGAATTGATTAAGTAGAAACTTGAAGTTTTGGATCAGAAACTCAAAGCACAAAACCAACAGTATAGGAAAATTAAATTTTAATAGTGAAGATCATTCGTTTCGGAGCGCCCAACCTTCTCCCTAGGTGTTAGGACTGCGGGGCGAAAGATCATTCCATAAAAGTAGGATTCTTTCCCTGTGGAACGTGGCATCACAGGCTCTCATACCTGTATCTGGCCGAACCGCTTCTCTCGAGGTTCTCGATGATGAAAAAGCGGGAATTTTATACGATGAAGTTTCACACACAGACGGATCCATTTGCGCTGAACAGAGGTTTCCACTAGAATTCATTAACTAATTATATTAGTATTCTAATAATATCTGCCATTTTTCTTGAATATTAATTCTGCAATAAAAATTTTGTGCGTTGGAGTTTATCTGATAATTTAAAAGCCAAAGTTACTTAATTTCTATAATTGTCAGGTTGCGTACATTTAACCCTCATTTCAATCTAAATGGGTGAAGGTTCACCATAAAACTCTTTTTCTTCTATTCTTTTAAGGGCTGTCGAATGCACTCCTTTATCTGGGCCATTCGAGAGGGCAGCAAGCTGTGTCGACTAAGGCTGTCTACGTCACCCCTCGCTGTTTCTTCCTCAAGCGATCGTTATTCCGACACAACATATTGCTCTGCCTTCTTGGTGATACTTCCGCCGATCTTTCGAGGTACCTGGCAACTCGGCTACATCTGCTGCGTTTCGATCTTTTTTCTGTATAGGCCGAACTGCAACTTCGGGAGGTAAAGATTGCCCTTTTTCTCTGTTTTTTCAAGTTGTTCTCTTGATTTTTTCCGATCTTTTTTTCCTGACACACTTGCTTTTTAACCAATTTAGGTGTTCTAGTTTCTTTTCGGACGGACCTCTATTCTCTGGGTTTATCAAGTTATGGGCTAAGAACTGAAATCTCATCCATTATTGCTAATCTCTCTTACTCTACATCTTGATTGGAGGCGAGGCGTTTCTCGTTTCCGGCACTCTATTAATCTTATCGTGTAGCGAAGCTCCTCGTTCCACATTTGGGTCAAAATTCTTAATTGCTCTCCTATAGCACGGAACGATTTCCTTGGGATCGATCATATCAAGTATCTTCGTTATCACATGTGCACTTGGTTTTCTGAACAACTTTCGCCTTAGGGTTCTCTTTATAGGCCAACTCTGATAGTTTTATCATTTTGAAGTTTTTAATTTTTTGAACAATGACAAGAGGAAATGAGTGTCTATCACCTGTATAGCTGACAAACTCCATCATTGCTTCTATCGAAAATTCTGCACTGGAAGTTGTACTTTCCCTATATTTGAGAGCGTTTACGGGGAATTGGCTCTCCTGTTAGCATGGTTGTTTCGCGTTATTTGTACAACTAAAATGCTCTGTGTCTGTCTTTCTTCTTTTTCTCCTTTGTTTTCCATAAACCTTTAGGGGAGCTCGGGCTCCCCCTGAGCAAAGCGCTGTGGCCTCGTTTTTCTCCTTGTTTCTTTCTTCTCTATCTTCACCTTTCAACCATTCTCCTTTCCCCCTCTTATTTATTATTTTCTTCTTCCAAATAGTGTTCTAAACTATTTCTTTCCCTTACTACACTTACTTTCTTCTTCCAGGTTTGGACAAGCAATCATGCCCCCTTCTTCTGGGCACAAGGTGACGCATAGTTGCTTCTCCAGTAATTGGAAAGCGTATCTGGGATCCCCCCATTCTTCGGTGCAGCTGAACGATAGCTTCCTTTCAGGTGAGGCAAGATATTATCATCCCGACTTGCGTGGGACCTCCCCAAACCAGGGCTACTTTCTCTGTTGCGGTCTCTCTGGAGATGAACGGATTGTCAGGACAATTCAAACCTGCATTCGTTCTCGCATCCTAATGATGTTAGGTGGAAGTGAAAGGTAAGTAGGTTAGTGAGGGCTAGTGGAGTGTCGGATAGTTAAAAATGAGGAGAAAATAATTTTCATTGGGAGTTTTGTTTAATTATTTCTATGTGTTTTTCTTGGAGGGGGGGTTTTTTTTTACAATGACTATAAGTGGTGAGATCACAACCACCATACAAAATAGGCAATTTAGTTCCGCTTTAATATATATGAAATCATTTCCAATTGAATGACAAAATTTGCAAGTGTTATCTCGAATTCAAAATTGAATATCTTTTCAAACATACAAACTTAAAAATTGTGAGCTCCTTGCGCAGGCTAATTCTCGATACGATGTACTTGGTATTATTATAGCTTTATTCCAAAATTTTCATATCTATAATGGAATTATCAACTAATAAGTGTCTAACAGAGCATAATATTCTGTTTTAAAACCAATTTTCCTTCATTCGACGAAGAAAAGAAAAAATTAAGAAAGTTTTTTTTCTCTATCCCTCTTTTCAATGTTGTTCTTAAAAAGGTATATAAACAAACCGCTGTGCATTTCTAACGCTTCAATGCCGATGAATGCATAACCGGTGCCGGGTAAATCATTGGGCTTCCTACTACTTACATGCAAACCAGTAACCACTGTATTTTACGTCCGTGAACGCTATCTAGTATTACACGATGTGAGTATATACTATATAGGCGCTGGTATATAGTGACTATATAATATATTACTTACTCTATTTTATATATATATATATATATACTATATATATTATATACTATATATATATATATAATTATATATATATTATATAATATATATACTATATATCTTTATTCATATGATTATAATAAATCTAAGTATAATATTTTGTTCATTTGACTACTCAGATTTCAATGCTCAGATTCGTGAAGTTCATTGGTCTAATGAGTGAATTTTCTTTATTAATGTAAAAACATATATCAATTTAAAAATTGATAATCTTAGGCAACAGGCAGTCATTTTTCTTGAAGTAAATATTCTGATATCACTTAATCTAATCAATTCAATTCTCGTTGCAATAACAAGAAATAATAAAAAAAAAAGAAAAAGGGATTTTTACTCAGAGCTCTATTTTCCTTATTTAAAAATGTGTTTTTTTAGCGCAAAGAGCCATTTTCCTGCTCTTGAGCGAACAAAACGATAATGTGTCAGTAAAGTACTGTCTCGTTCTTCATCTCTGCGTGTATTGACTGGTGTTGTAGATTGTATCAGACATGTGCGCAACACTATTACGCACTTTGGACACACCTATTTACGCAATAGCTTAATAATAATAATTATATACTACTAATAAATATATATAACCTTTCTCTATATACCATACTATAACTGTTGTATTAGGTCACTATCCAAGATGGTCAGCTGGCGCTACTAATATATTATATAGATATATATGTATAGAAAAATATTATAATTCAGATTTTTATGAAATTATTTAAGAGGTTCAATTGCTATGGCCAAAGAATGGCGTTACATCACGCGCAGTGAATTAGAAAATGATTAAGTATTCCTGTGTGTAAGATGGTGTTGTATCATAGTCCCTAAAACAAACTCTAACGTACATTCCAACGCTCTGTGCTGACGCAGTTTACAATATTTGCGCTTATGTACTGTAGTCGTAGTCGTGTCAGCTAACCGCACGGAGAACTCGAAACCGAGGTGACTTACGCTTTATATTCTGCTCTCTCTCTGGCAGGCCCCCAGGCCGGGGATGTCGGGCCTTCCTCGTTTTTATACTGTCGTCGGGGCTTTCTGCTTTCGAGAGCGAATAACGACTGGTGGCCACGGGCAACTGGACCGGGCCGGCCATTGTGTCGTGTGGTATGTGTATGTTGCGCGCGTTGAGCGAATTCTGTGTACGGTTCGCCGTTTCTCACCTTATCCTTTATTGTTCTGTACACACAACCTGTCATGTATGCTTATGTATGCGTGAGAACACGAATGAAATTAAATATACACTATATCACACATTCGAAATTAATACAATCTTCAAATGCATTTTATTTAACTAGAGTGACATTATATGTTATTCATAATTATAACTTATATACAATAAATATATATATATACATATATACATATTTATATTAAGATTATATTATTATATTCATTACCATCACGAAAAACTTTGATTGAAATTAAAGGTCTTGTTTGAAAATTAAATTATTTAGATTGACCTGTCTCGGGCTTCTATCATTTTCCTCCCTCTGTAGGTAGCCAAGCCAAAAGGCAGCACCAAACCATGATTATGAGCATAAATATACTCTTGTAATTCATACATTTTTAGAGTCAAATTCTTCGATATTAGCTCCTTATACGAGTTTTTATGATTCTTATTAGTGTGTAAATTATTATCGTGTTCTGGTGTTACCTACAGCTGACGTTACGATTGTGGTGTATTACTTTTATGAACATATATTTTTTAACCTCTCTTATATTTTACGTCTTTGCTGTGAGGGGAACTTATTCTGTTCTTTTGATGTCATGTGCGGTGCAACGAATCTGCTATCGATTGTCTCGTTCCGTCGAGAGCTTCTCCGAGTTTGTGATATACTATTGATCGCTCCGAAACTCTGCTCTGACGATCGGTGGATTGAAGGTGTGGCGGGGAGCGCTCCTCTTGATCTGGCCTCTGAGCTTCTTGTAGACTGACAACGGGTGACGCTCTAGTACATTGCTAGGAACGAGGTGGCGTACTAGACGGGGCCTCGTCCGCGCCCCACAGGGCAGGCTTACCAGGGGCGATACCTATCTAACCGGCGCCACACAAAGGTAAAGCGATCCACTCGCTGGTCTCCTCACATCTGCGAACGACTGTTCTATCGGACCTCTTTCACAGTGTGCACTTAGCGTATAGTCCCTCACAGTGTATTAAGGACTGTTTTTATATATTACTACTTTCTGTTCTGAACTGCGTATTTAGCACATGAGATTTCTTATTCTATTTATTTGCCACTTCGAAGGGCAATCCAATTCTTATACTTGGCTTCGATTCTATCTTCGGTAAGGTCGCCAGATATCGTTTATTTAAAATAGGGTTTTCCTTATCGACCTTGTGTTTGTCGTTCGATTCGCATTTACTCTTTGATGGCGGCGCATATACTTTAGCGTGCGACACGCATTTACTCACCGTGCTCGAGTATCGTGGAGCAGATCTGTCCTGATTCGCCGTTACTCTATTCTGTTTTGCGTCTTGTAACTCACCTACGATGAAATATTTTAATTGCGTAGACCGAGACTCTTTCTTTGGACGACTAAGGGCCATCGCCCGCAGCAAACTCCTCATGGATTCCCAGACAATTGTAAATAGAGCTATATCCAACTCAGCAGCTTTGCTTCAACAAGTGTTTGGAACTTCAATCGGCGGGCCTGGACCGCTTAAAGCATTTAGATACAGGTCCATCATCCAAACATGCCAAAAACTCACAGTTAAATGATGCTCATAACCTCTATATCTATATTTTTTTTGAAAAAGGCTTTACTTTTACCTAAGCTATCTGAGCATTGATTGAGGAGCGCTCTTTCAACGCTGCCTGGATTTAGTAGTTTGGCGATAGACAGTCTCTTGGGGTGACTTGCGGCTGGATCAAAGGGCATAAAGAGGGCGAATCTTGAATTAGAGAGCAAGTATCCAATCGGGCACGAAAGATTATCTCTCAAAAGGTACAGTACAAATTATGCATAGAAAAGAATTACATTTAAAACTACACCAGTCACTACTACCCACTCTTCCTACACACCCTTCCGATATTTGTAGAGTAAGACACAAGTATAACCAGCATAGACCCTACAACAACCGGGGGGTCTATACAAATTAATAATAAATCTCATGGCTTCTATTATTTAACAATTCATGGTCAACCCTATAGCTTCAAATACTTTTCAACTTCATATCTTGTTACTTCATTATTATGTATTATATTGTCTTCTTCTCTCTTAATTATTATTAATTTTATCTTTATTCTATCTTATAATATTATTATCTTAATATTATTTTATTATTCTATCTATTAATTTATTATCTACATTTTCTTGATGATGTGAGTACAATCTTCTTGACTTAAGTCTTTACCTCATATGATCTTAAAAGCTTTCTTAGAGTCTGATGGAGGTTATCATTACTGGATAGGCATGAGCGGTACGTTTCACTGCAAGCTGACACACAATCCGAATATTAAAGTCTTCTTTTAATTACAAAGCTCATATTATATTTTCTGTAAAGATTTATAGGATAGATTTTGTTAAACACATATGTATATAATTATTTTGCTTAACGGTCTAGGGCCGGACGCTCCGCATATTGTAACGTGGTTCGTCGGCGTCGCTTGCACGGGTGGCAGAGATAGCCTAGTATCCAGTCGCACCAATAGAGTTAACCACTTGTAAACAGCCATTTCAGGATGAAATAATAGTATATATATATATCTATATTATATATTATATATAATTATATATATATTATATCTTACTATATATATATATACAACACTGATATATATATATATACATATAAGCATATATAATACACATATTTATATATTATTATGTTTAGATTATCTTATTCGTTTCTGCGTTTGTGAGTGTCTTTCTTTTATATAAATTTATTAATTTTTTGTTAGTAGTTTAAACTATATTTTGAAATATTTCCCATTTGTAACACTGTTAAATGAATCTCACAAGTGAACGGAGACGGAATTGACGGCGTTCTCAAGTCCTCGGAATGCCAGACTGTTGGCTCTGCATGCATGCGTCAATCGCTAGGGGCAGAGAGTTCTTACGTTGTAGGATCTCACTTGTGGTGTTTCGACGAAGAAGTAGGATGGAAGAAGACATACTGAACCTGTAATGGTTCCCTATGCAGCTTTAAATGTTGAAGACCAATAGCTAGCGTAGAGAGACGCTTTCATTTGCAGGATTCGAGTATGCCGCCGAGGGCGCGTACTTTGAATTCCTTCGCAACAGTTTTTTCCATCCTCATACTTTGCGAAGCAAAGTATCGATTCACGATTAGGTCCCTTCGCCGGAAAAGTTGAGACTGGTTATTAGGAAAAAACCATGTCCATTTATTCAAGAAAAATCATGATAGAAATGAACAAGAATATGGCGTGAAAAAGAATGGTTCTGGCGTGAACTCACTTCTTACTGATGTCGAAGCAAATGAATAATGAAAATTTCCTATCAAGAAGTCGCATGCAGAATTCCTCTCCTAAGAAAGTATTCTTGAAATAAAAAGATAGTTTTGGAAAAAACAAAACTAGGCACTGTTTGTTTTATGGAAGCATATAAGAATGGGTGTCCTTGTTTTTTCCAAATAAAATGATAAATAAAGGAAAGAAAAAATATATAGATATATAGCATGGGGATAAAGTGTGGTTCTAACTCATATGGTGTCTTTCTAACAAATAGCGTTTAGAATTTGATGAATTAGTTTATTTTTGGCAGAGAAGATTCCTTTTATGCTATCTAAAAGAAATTAAAACTTTATCTCGGGTTATTCTGGTTCTTTTGGTTCTTTAATCACGTTGACCTAAAATATTTTTTGGTACTGGTCAATCGGTGATTTTTGGTTGATTTCTTTTGATTTTACGATTCCAGTACGACTAGTCTTTTTACTTTTGGGCCGGAAGCTTTTGGTCGTAAACTAGAATTAAAATTTTGTAGTAACATTCGTTTAGTTATACCCTTTTCGGAACAAATGTTAAAGCTAAAACTTAATTACAATTACCCTGCTTCTGTCCTTTGGACTTCAGTTTCATTGTATACCATTGTAGACTTATCAAGTTTATTTGAATTTTAACAAGTAACCATAAGCGCAGTATAATGTTTTTATATACGCACTCTCACGACATAGATGTAGTTCTCTAATTACGGAATCTTTGGACACTCGCTCATAGTCTCTGCGGGACCGTGACCTCATGATGTAAGTAAGGAGAAACATTAATTCGTTAATCATCCGTTGGTATCAGCTGGCTGTGTCAGAAGAAATACAGAGGTTAATTATCCGAACAAACCTATCTCAGATATGCGCGATCGAGAGAGACCGGGCTTAAGAGAAACCGAGTTAATTTAGCCCTTTTAAGGCTATCTCTACGTGCTCGACCTCACAATTTAGAAATTACTCGTCACAGTAACCCAATTGTTAAGTTAACTCTTCGCAGCGAACTCTCTGTTCGTATCTGCTGTGTACGACTTAGGCTCATATCAACCGTTGCGATTAAGTATAGTGATTCGAATCTATCAGAAACGAAAATACGTGATTGTTATAGCTTGCGTTTAAACATCACCTCTAGTACACATGAAGAGGCCCAAGGTTAGTATAGATAATTGAATATCTATTACCGTCCTATCGCTAGGCTAAGCTGTGTATCGTGATCGCGCGAACCTTTCGAAGAACACTCGTGTCGTGCTGATTCACTGGACAGATTTGTAGTGTACAGACTATATATATATAATACTCATCATAGCGGACGGATTCCTCAGTGAGCTCTATACCTCTTCAGTGAATGTACAGTGCGCTCAGTGTGGCTCAAGTGTATAGAACTCTCTATCTCCAGCTGGGCGCCAACGCGCTCTTATAGTATATAGTAATTGGTGTGGCTTTCGTTATCTAGATTTATTATCATTTTACCTTTAAAAGAATCCTTTGTTCTCTAGGTGACAGTCTTAATCTACCTTCATCAGTCCATAGGACGCTGCTCTGGCTCCTCCTGGCTGTGGATTCCGAATAACCTGTGTGATCTGCTAGGGTAGATAGCTGTAAAAACTAGTATGAAGCTAATCGGGCAAATGAATTCATTGGGATACTTTTACAGCTAAGAAACCCAATTATTTGTCAAAATTTTGACGTGAATTATACAAGTGCGAATCGAAATGCATAGTTATTCTCTTAAAAACCATTAAGTTATTTGTCCTATAGACAAAAAAATTAACGTTCTACTCGTGATAAACAAGTAATCTGATTTATACCAAAACGCTTAATTATTCTATACGAGAGCCAGCTTCTCTTACTATCTCAACTAATTTATGTATCTGCTGATTGATGATGACTGGTGCAGCGCATCACCAGTATGTATCTACAACGTAATAGTGTTAGTGGTATACTATGTCTCTCTATATCACTGAGGAAGCTCTCTCGTGCTCCTCATATGAGCTCGTATGATTATATATGCTCGTGCAAGATCCATGACGATATCCGCAGCATTCCACGATATAGCTCTCTGTTACTGCTCTGGTGCTATAGTCGAACAGTATCTAGTCACGTCAGTCAACCGACTCGTTCACTCGCCGATTAGCTTCTAGGTCGCTCTAGAGTGTCTCGGACGCTATATCATAGATAGTAGTTGTGTGCTAGAGGCGGCTCTGATACTCTTATATTGTGACTCTACGCCGTCAGTAGTGATGTGATGACACTCGATAGGCCGACCGGCACGAGCCGACTGCTGTGCGCTCTCGCGTGTCTGCGCGCAGATCTCTCTCTATAGAGTAGGTACGTGAACGAGCGAACTTACGGTACAGACGTACCAAGACTGCTATGAAAGAATAAACTGAGACGGATAATAGAGTTCACATTAACGACTCACTCTCTCATATAGCAATATGAGTCATACGAGTAGCTTCGCCCGCCCCTCTTCGTGTGCTTTAATCTCCTAGTGGTTCTCTCGAGTGAGCTTTGTCTCTCGTCTCGATACGAATGAAGGCTAAATTGGACACCGCAATGAGAAACCAGGTATAGCCGGCAGTGGCGACAGGCGCTGAACATTGCAGCGGAACCCTGCTGACTCGAACTCGACGCGCGTGTTGAGAGATAAGTGTGTATCTAGTTCATGATAGAGCTTCACGTCCTCGTGTACAGCCCGCTGAGATCGTACTGTAAGCGTAGACGTGACTTTATGCAGATCTCAGTTTCAAAGCGATACTGTTGGAGATTATACGTCCTATTAGGCGTATCTGTGCTACGGGGCAGCTGATCTATATACATGAGCTAATGATTGGCGCTATGTGAGAGCTCTACCGGCCTGCTAACCTAGGCGAGCCACTACTCTATCCGCTACCTAAGTATATGCCAGCAAAATCCGTATGTTTATGCCTGAAGCCAATGCCGAGTAGTCGTTTTGATCGGGAGAGTAGACGCAAAAAGGGCATCTTACTCCATTATATATAACTAGATCCATCTAACGCGTACAGTGAAGAGGAGACATTTCATTGACACGAGAGCGCGGGGTACCGGAGCGCATAGGCATGACCAGTTAGTATCGCGTTTACAAGTGGTCATGAACAGGTGATATGTATGGCTTGACTAAGCTCATTTAATGTTCTAAACCTCACTACTCCGTCTTCTCGGAAACCATATGCCGATTTAAACTTTCGCTGGAGTCACTTGATTCTTCGCTATACATAGAAATATATCAGTATACCTACTCTATCTCCTCCCGCAATAGCTTCTTTCTATAGCTGTTACACTTGTCTAACTGCTACATATCGTTGTGACTCTGCTGATCGAACCCTAGTGCTGAGCAGATTCATTATACTCGCTCAGAACTAATATTGTAGTGTGAATCCTTAGAAGTGCACATGTAGTGTGAGGAGTCTCAGTTTGAGAAACGCGCTCATCGTGGGCTTGGCTTCGCATAAATCGGCGGGCATAACCACAACACGCACTGTCCATAAGAGGGCTCTTTAAAGCGATTCTGTGCATACGCAGGGCAGCTACGTGATAGAACTGAGGAAGATCGACGAAGGCTCGTGCAAGATGCTATCTCGATTCGTCTCCGTAGTCCTAGTTCAACCGGAGGCGAACCTTTGAATGCTACCGAATAGAAATAAGATCATCCAGCAGCTCCTCTCCTCTCTCGCCGGAATGGGGCCATCAGAGCGCAGTATACTAGAACGGCACCACCTGCATGATACAACCTTAAAACCTGAGCAGCTGTGTGGCCATTTCTCTTCTTCGACTGTCTCTAACACTTCGATTGAGGAGTTGGTCCATGACTCCATCTCGCGTTATATTCAGATGATGTTGAAGAACACGAGAAGATGTGCGACAATCTATACTAAACTACATAAAATCAATCAACTTATAGCCTATAAAGAACATGTAAATAGACACAATGAATTTGCTTAAACGCATGCTGCAAAGATAATCTTTACCTAATCTACTAACGTATTGACTCCACTAGGACACTGTTTTTTGTTTCCTCTTCGTCGTCTGCATCCATTTTTGGCAAATTTGCTTATTACTAGGCCTTCCGTTACTATTTCCACTTGCGTATTCAAGTGTAAGGATATTGTGCAACATCAATAGATTTGTCCTTCATTAGAGAAAACGTGATACAGGGCTATGAAGAACCTAATCACGTGCAATAAATTTCCGTATCAGAGCTAAGTTTATGTTAAATGAAACCAACTAAATATAAGCAAATTTACATATACCAAATTCCATGAGTTATTCTTTCGTAATTACATCCATTAGGCTGTGCTTTCCGTTCTGTGATCTTGGCAGCCCCTAGTTGTTTGTTGCCCGCACATCTTTGCCATTTACCAATCAGAACTTCCGAAACACGGCCTAAGTTATTTGCAATATAGAAAAGGAAAAATATCATGACGAGGAGGCAAGATGAATTAGTCCATTCACAATAAAATGAAAACAATTTTACAAATTGTCTTAACTTCTTATCCATAGTTGTGTTTTACACAAAAATACATGTTACAAATATCATACAAGAATCCTTATACATCCAATTTTCGCTTCTACAGATAGAATATCTTATACCTATTATATCAACTATATATATAGTATATATAAATCATTATATATATAATTTATATATACTATGATATTATAATCAATAATATATATAACTTATATATATATATACTATATATATATTATATATATTATGAAATATATATATAGTACTTCTAGTGTTATATTAGGGTGTTCTCAGGACTCATAGATTGTGTCTTCTTAGGATTTTATTTTTTGGCATTTGACAATCTTCCCTCTTCTCTCCTAATTTAAGAGACACTCTCGAAATCTCCGACTGAAAAACTTATTTTGTACCTTCCTGAGGGAGTTGGCGATCAAGCTTCGGGTTGAGGTGAATTATTTCTATCTCTCGGTCATCGGAAACTAAGTGTGGAGGGGTACTTGGGACATTTCTCTTCCTGGATTTCAACGAAGGCGTATTTCGCCCTCTTCAGGTCTCACGTCGGAGGGGTACTGACTGGCTTTTCCGCAATCTTCTATTGCTTGCCCTCTCTTACGATTTCCCTTTTGGTAATTGAAGATTGACTGAAGCGACGGCTGCATGGCTAGACAGATCTGTGGTGTTTACCCTATTCGTTTTTTAAAGCGAAATGGTGAATGATTTACTGAGTGGTGCAGCTCTTTTTCCATGTAAATTTCTCTCCTCTCTGGCCCTTTCAATGTCACTCAACTTCCTCTTAAGATGGCTTTCGGAGTCACATTCTATTACCATACGTTTGAAGAGAGCTACAATACTAAAACATACTTTCAAATTCATAATGAAAAGCAAAGGAAAGAAAAATTACTTTGGCTTTAGGGTCCTTGTAACCCTTTCATTGAAATTGCTAACGGTATCCCCTGTCACTCATACCAGTTTCGAAAGGTCTCTGTTAAGGTTTGAAGCTCTTTTGCTCTGGTTAACGGGACGCTTTTGGTATTACCACAGAATGGAGGAAACGTACATCAGTTCGATTTTTAATTGGTGAACATAAAAATTAGTGCTATTAGACTAAGTGTCTGGCGTTGACATTCATAAATCCATGACAAGAGAGATGCTGTTTCGGATTACGACATATGTCATTTTCCGCAAAAAATGACATACGTTAATGATATCCACACCACCTAATATAGATTAATACTATATATATATATATATATCTATATATATATAATTATACTCTAATAATATATTATTATTTATAATATATATAATATATATATATTATAATATATAATATATATATATAATATATATATATATATATATTTTATATTATATATATAATATTATATAGAAAATGATTAAATCTTTAAAGTTTAGAAGAATGAAATACCAAACTTAAGCTATCCTTTGTAGATTCCTAGGTTCGTTGTGGAATCCTCTATTATTTTCCTCTTCTCTCATTCTCTTCTCTCTTTGACATATCATGACCGGCCCGTTCTCGGATTTGTTATCAGAATTGGTCTGGAAGACCAAACTGGTCTTCCCCTCTCCTCTCTAAAAATAATAAAGGAATTAGTGAGCAAACAGTAAGAATCGACAAGTGCTGTGTCATGCGTGCACAGGTCTTTTACGAAAGATCGTATAGTGTTCCAGAAAATCTGCAGATGGGTGTAACGCCGGCCTCTCCTGGCTATACGACATGCTCTCTTTAAGACTTACTGAGCACCATAGCTTCTGGGCGATACGAACTCATGAATGCTTTAAGGGCCCTTCTGAGAGGTTCTCTCGGGGTGTAAGGGATCGCCTTAGGTCGACATCTGGGTCCGGGTTAACTTAAAACATACAGAAATTCAAACTGTTTTCGCTAGACTTTCATTATTTTATCGTTGGGAAAATGCACCTACATTCTAACATTATCACCTTGAATCGCAGATTTTTTTGACAATGAAACAAACCAAATTTGAAAATTAAAAACTAAATGCATTCCTATATAATTTCAAAGCGCTATTACAAGTGGGATACAGTCCTGTATCAGTCGTTCATTATATGTTATAAACTTTATGATATATAATATAATATATATGTAGTATATATATATAAATAATATATATTATTAATATATATATATATATATATAATATATAATATTATATATATATTATATTATATATTAATAATATATATAATATTATATATATTATATAATTTTGGACAATTATTATATAGGTGCTTAGTGTTTTAAAACTCTTTTGTCAGTCATTTTTTACTTTTCTTGAATTTATGAAACGGATCTTTTACTTATAAAATTTACAAACCAATATACAAAGAAAATAGGGGACCTACTTTCTTTAAAATACAATGAATTTTACGGCTTTTTTGTGGCCTGAGGGTTAATGTTAAAAACTACTCTTAAGGAATACGAGGACTTGCGTTTTTAAACTACTTTCACCATAGCTTCATCACTTGACTTTCTAATCATACGATATATCTAACATGCAATATACCTATACATGCAGATCAGGGCATACATGGATATACCAAAACATATCAGTCAGCGTATATGATATATATAAATATATATATTTACTAATTATATATTATATACTTATATTATATATATTATATATAATTTTATATATAATATATATATATATATAAACATATATATACTTATAATTATATAATATATATTATTAATATATATATATATTATATATAGTATATACCATAATATGATATATTATAATTATATATATATATAATTATATTATATATATATATATATATATATATATATATATATATATACGCCGTCACCGAAGACTTGGCACCCTAGGCTCTACCTACTAAGAGAATATTTGGACGGAACGTTCGGAGAGTGCGCGGCCTGACTTCCCTCTACTATATTTTAATATAGAAGGAGGACATGTATGAGGTGACTGATAATCCTTAGATGGCCTACAGGCATTGGGTTAAAGACAACATATGTGCATCTTTCTGATCGAAGGGCTGTATTTTGTCCACATAATTAGTTTTATACTCATAATTATTTACCATAATTATTATAGTTACATAATATTAATACGGTAACGTATATACACTGATGGAGTCAGCGGTACTACCCAACTTATCGGGACTACGCTCGAAGTAAGTCAGTATCTAGCTAGCAATCCACCTCGCTCACTCTCGATTGTTCTACACTATTGCCAAAATAAAAAATCATAATAAAATAAACTAATAAATAAATAAATCAAATATAATATATATTAAATATACTATTCCAGTGTATTTTATCCCATTCCTTCTCTAACACATATACTAAAATGTCATGTCTTCCATCCGCTCTCTCTCCCTTCCGCCTGATTCTTCGTTTGCTATCAACATATATAACAGAGACGGCGCTCTTTCGGAGACGCCTGGGCTCTGTGTGTGTGTTGACTGCTGGGGCCGAAGCTCAGTTAATTAAGTGGATTTCTTCCAAGTGGTGGAGGTGGTCACAGCTCTATTACGTGTATTGCGCCGACCGTCTCTCCGGGATTTACGATAGATGAAAAGCGGGTGTGATCGTGCTCGCTCTCAACGCCCGCAGACGGTCATTTGACGCTGCACGAGGTGCAAACACCTCTAGCCATATACACTATACTAACGGTGGTGAGAGTTGGCGTATTGAAGGGTGAGGTGCATATATATATATATATATCAGGTTAGCCAATAAAAGGAAATATTCTCTCTCCGTGTATTGGCTTTGTTACTGCTGATTCATATGTAAAAGCACGTTACTACCTTCGTCTACTTTTGTCGAACGTTGCAGTCCACTTTAAAACTTCATCAATATCTGATCGGGTATACATGCACAAACCTCTTTCTTTCCTTATTCTTTTCTTATGGCCTTCTCGAATGCTATCACTCCATCTGTTACAGTCGATAGAACGCGACACAATGGCGAGCTGTGTCCGTACTTAGCGCGCATAGATATAGGTGAAATTCTGGCTCGATGCGCTTCTCCCTCTCAGCAGCGTGATAGATTACTCAGACGAGAAATCGTGTGGCTCTCTGTCTCGCAGGTGATTCTTCCGCCGATCTATTCAGAGAGGGATCCCGCGGCAACTCGGTACTTCTTGCTGATCTTTTCTCTCTTTAGCGCCGTCTGCAAGACTGGAGGATAAAGATAATTGCTCTCTTGTTCTCTGTCTTTAGTTCGATATATCATCCTCATGACTTTATTTGGATCCGGATGCTCTTTTCTCCTGACACCACTCTTCTCTGACCAAGTTTAGGTCCTGACTTAGTTCTTCCGGCGGACCTCGCTATTTCTCTTGTATTCAAATTTGCGCAGCTGCATGAATTCATCATATCTTAGACTGCAGTATGTTCGCTTCTAAATCTGCAATTGAGCCGGCGCTTTCTCGTTCCAACTCCTATATTCTTCCTGTAGCAGAACTCCTGTATCCACATTTGGGTCAAAACTTCTTAAAATTGCTTCTCCTTAATACCGAACGATTTCCTTGGGAATCGAAGTATATCCAGATATCTTTCGCTTATCAACATGTAGTTACATTTGGTTTTCTCGAACAAAACGTCCCTAAGGTTCTCTTTCTGCCAACCTCTGATAGTTATCCTTAGTATTTAATTTTTTGACATGAACAAGGATGGAGTGTCTCTAAATCCCTGTATAGCTGACAAAACTCCATTTGCTTTCTATCGAAAAATTCTGCATGGAGTTGTTCTTTCCCTATATTTGAGAGGGTTTCCGGGGATTGGCTTCACTGTTTAAGCATGGTTTTTTCGGCGATTACTTTTGTTACAAACTAATGGCATTGTGTCTCTGGTCTTATGTGTAGTTGCCCCATCTTTCTACGACCTTTAGGGAGCTCGGGCTCCCGCTGCAGCAAAGCGCTGTGGCTTCGTTTTCTCCTTTTTCTTTCTATCTTTCTTCCACCTTGACATTTCTCCTTCATCCTTTATTATCTAATTTCTCTTCTCCCTATTTTCTACTTTTCCTTTCCCTTTCACTTCTTTCTTTTCAGTTTGGACAAGCATTTCCCCCCCTGCTCCGGGCGGTACCGAGATAGCTTTCCTTTCAGTTTGGACAAGGCGTATCTGCCCCCTATCCTTCGGCGGTGCGAGATGCCTTCTTTCAGGTGAGGAAATTTATCACGACTGCCTAGGGACTCACACAAAGGGCTATCACGTTCTCCTGAGTCGCCTCGAGATTGAGGATGTAGACAATTCAACCTGCCAATTCGTTCTCAAAGCATCTAATGACTCGTTAGTGGAGTGAAAGTTAAAGTGGGTAGTAGGTGTGGAGTGTGGATAGTTAAAAAATGAGGAAAAGAATTTTATGGGAATAAAGATTTATGGTCCATTATTGTGCATGAACTTATGGCAAAATACTAATAGTTCGCTTAATTATAATGGGAAATCGAATATTCATTGAAATGAAAAAATTCTTTAATAATTGAAATTAAAAAATAGGCCTTTTCAAAAGAAAAATAGATTGCTCAATGATTTTGCAACATAAATAATTTTGCTTATCATTAAGTTAATTTCAAAATCTAATAATTATAATGGAATAGTATTCACAGTTAAATGTTAATGAGCAATATTCTTTTTAACAAATTTGTTCCTCATTCGCGAAGAAGGACAAGAAAAATAGATTTTCTTGACAACCTTCTACTTTAGCTCCTCTCTCTTCAAGAGATGTTCTCAGGCAAATAATAAACAAACAGCTGTGATTCCTACGCAGGTTCTCATGCCCGAGTCATGCAACGTCCACTAAAAATCAATTATGGGCTTTCACCCTACTTACATGGAAACCTAACCCACTAGTATACGTACTGAACGTTTAGGTATACAGTATGTGTACATATCATATACCTGCTATATATACGATAACTAAATATATGAGGTGTCATTCAGCTCTACACTATACTACGTCTACTGATTATACAATATACTAATTATATATATGTGGATTATTCGAAACGCATTCTTGGACCCTTGGAATTGCAAACTGACTCTATATTAGTTGAATATATATTACGAGATGAAGGATATATTTATAATTATATAACTATATAATATACTAGATATATATATATATATATATAATTATACAATCCTATATATTATAATTATATATATATATAGATACTATACCCATACACTTTAATATCACGCTCATACGTTACTTTCGTGGGCCGTAATTCCTACTATATAATATAAGTATAAGTTCACTACTATTAACACTCTACAACTAACCAACGACAAATAAATGAACATTATGATATTCTATATGATTATCATTACATTGAGACTGATATACTTTTTTCGATTGATATCGCAACAATATATCAATGGCTCAAGAATAATGTTGCTTGAATTGGTCTTTTGAAGATTACTATTAGTTTATTTTACTATATTTAAAAAGAATGAAAATCAATTAAATGATAATTGGTCAAAGGCAGTTTTTTTCTGCAAGTAATCAATTCTAGCTATCAGTATTACACTACATACCAAGCCAATTGTATAATTCCTCACGATGGCATCAGTCGATTCACCATATATCAGCATGGATACAGTCACCATATGAAGAAAGAATTTCTTACTCTCTCTGATCTTCTTATTTAAAAATGTTTTTTCGCGCGAATAGATTGTCCTTCTGACTCTATGACCAGCGAACACCTGATCTCGGTAGTACAGTACGAAGACGTGTCATAACGCTTCTGATACACTCTCTGTTGGCGCGACGCTCTCTAATAGTGAGTGTGTGTGCCCGCACAATTCAGAATACCGAAGTAAACAACTTAGCAGCAGCCATAGCCGAGTGTAGCTGTAGATTGTCCGCGAAACGAGGGGTCGGAGTGTAACTACGGTTACAGAATGTGCGCACATTTACGCACCTTTGGACACACTTATTTACGCAATGGCCATAAGTACGCATAGAAGTGCCAGGCTACATAACCTGGATATAAAGTATCTTATATATATATATATATATAACTACTTAGTATATGACATAGTGGTACTCTCTCCAACTATTCAAATCTAATATATTATTTTTGAAATTATTAGATGAAATATATTAAAATTTTAATCAGTAATAGAACCAATAATGTCAAAGAATGAGTTCGTAGTTTGTTCAATTACTGTTATCAAAGCGACGAAAAACTCTTACTATGTACATTTCACATTTTGTAATATAGTGATTTAACTCATAATATCGAAAGAGTGAGGTGTTACCGTCGGTATTGCACGAGATTTTCTTGGCAGGGATGGCTGCTCATTCCCTCCGTTTTTAACGCTGGCTCGTCGGTAGGGCTTTTGCTTTTCGGACGAACGGTCGCCCCAGGGCAAGAGACCGGGAGAGGCTGTTGCGAGTACTTATTGTATGTGTAATGTCGACAGGCGCTGAGGAATTCTTGTGTTACGTTCGCCGTTCTTCCCAATCTTTCCTTTCTGTCTGTTACCACACCATGTTTCCTGTATGTATCTTTATGGTGTGTCGCACTTAAGGGGCTATAGATAATTATATTATAATAATCAATAGTTACATTATATATAACTTAGTGGAGGAGCACCATTACACTCGATGTGTCTAGTCGATTATACGTTGAAGGATACTCTATAGGTGCTCGCCTAGATATATACTAACTCTAATCAAACTCGGCCGTCACGCCTTTATACTGACAATAGGTACTCACGCGAGACCGAGACACTCTATACTAGTACTATGCTAAAATGTCGTACGACATGATGATCACATAGATTACGACTAGTATTGCTCAATGATGCACTAGCATATATCCGTGACTATCGACATATGCTGAACGGCTTATCTGTGCTACTTTTGCGGAATGCAGCTAGTCACGCAATTGATCGAAAAGATGAACCGAGTGTGCAATGGTGCGAAAGATGTGTTAGAAGGTAAATCGATAATAATATACGAGGATAGCAGTGGACAATTCGGTCGCTCATGCGATAGCTCTCTAACATTTTCCCTCCTTGAGGCGATCACACATGTCTCCAGCTATTCGCACTGACTCGACGATACTGATATCGTTACCTCTAGTATGCACGTCCATTGTATATTCGTACTAGTGATACTATCCTATATCTCTCTCACTCCTGCTCTCTATATTATATCCTAATTATTGTACGACCAAGTCAGCATGACCGACGAGGTTCTCGCAAGCACGACCAGTCTTAACACCAATGCAGCCCGCGATCACAGATACGCCCATCTATTCTGAGTGGCTACAAAGGTTATTACATATAATTCATCTTAAGATTTTTTTAGCTGAGAATACATATTTTTCTAAATTTTAATATTTTAAGTCTTATCTTTTGGACTTATCTGTTTTTTGATTCTTGCCGTGCAAGCGCAATCTGTTTCTTTTGTGTGAGAGCCTTTTTCCTGTGTTATATGCACACCGTCAACGCAAATGATATCTATGCTCTGTAATGGAATGCAATTCGAGTAGTCGGATGTCCTGTTCTCATAGTAATCACCTTCCGATGAAGAATGTAGACGCCTGCCTAAGTTTTATGTCCAAGGAGTAAGGTTAGATTAAGTACTCTAACATATATAATATTAGCACTGTTATGACCCTTTTATTTAGAGGTAGAGCTCATCCATCATTGTTACGAGTCGCGTGTGTGCTGCGACGGTAGCTGTAAACTCAGGTAACGTTTTCTGTTCTGACTGGTACAGTTATCCATGAAGTATTTTCTTGATTTATTTATTCTGCCTCGCGGCATCGCATTCTCTTCTTGCTTCGGATTCTATCTTCGGCTAGGTCTCAATATCTTTTTTAAACTTTTTTTATGCTGATTGTTTTTGTCGTTGTCGATTTACTTGTGCAAAGTATTTGCCAATTTGATCAGTGGTTGCTTTTTCCTATAATTCGCTGTACATTTATTTCTGTATTTCGGTCTGCTCCAGCAACTCTGGATGATAATTTTTATTGCGTCGTATTGGGAGCTCTTCTTCTTCCTTACGAATAATCGGGATAGCCTGATGAATGGTTGACTTGGGAAGTCTATATATGAGTCTTCTTTGGGCAATGCAAGTTTCTGGATACTCGATTGCGGCGGGCCTGGCGCTTAAAGCATTTAGAATACCAGATACCTATCATCAAAACAACACAAAAACTAACGACTACGCTTCAGGAGATTCTGCCTCTAAATATATATTATTTTTAAAAGGTTTCACTATTTCATGCGATTAATTGTGAGAGGAGTTTCACTCTGATTTTCAGTGCTTTGATAACATTTCTTTATTGTTGACGGCATAAGGATTAAGGAATGAATTAGAGATATCAAGAGCGTATTTTAAAAAGTCACAGGGACAATCTAATTGATAGAAAGCGAATTCATGTAATGATAAAAACCACCACTTTCCTAAACACCTACCGGATATTCCTAACAACCATCCAAATTGTAGATAAAACACAAGTATAAAAATTAAGAAATTAAATTATACTAATATACAATATAATAATCTTCCTGACCTAAGTATTAAAATCTCATTTGTAGATTGTGAATATATATTATTATTATTATTTTCATTATATTTATTTCTATATTTTACTTATTATTAAATTATTATTATTATTATTATTATTTTATATTTATTAAAAATTTATTGTGATGATGGAGTACATCTTTGATTAAAGTCATTTACTCACCATATTGTTCTTAAGGCTTATCTTAGAGCTCTGATGAGGTTATCTGGATAGCATGGGTACCGAAGTCGTCCGTCTTCTTACAGTGCGACAAAGCATCCGAAAATCATATAAGTTACTTTCTTTATTACAATACTCATATACTCATATTTCTCTGGTAAAGAATTATTAGTAGGAATGAGGCCATTTTAGTTAAACAATAAGTTATAATAAATATTTTGCATAATATCTATACTTATATATTTATATATTTATATATATATACTATATAGTATATTATAAATACTTATATAATAATATATTATACTATAGTACTATATTTATACAATTTCAAGATACCATTACATATAGTCAACATATATATAACATATAGTATATATATATGGGTTTGAGTAGTAATGGCACGGCCTTTGCGTTTGTTAGAAAGTGTCTTCTTATATATAATTTTATCAATTTATCTTTACCAGATTTTAAACCCCCCCTATGAAATATCTATTTGTAACACTGTTAAAACTGACTTCACCAAGTGAACAGAGAAGACGGAATGAGGCGTTCTCAAGCTCCCTCGGATGCCCAGACCTGTGGCTCTTGCATAGCAATGCGTCATAGCTACGGGGCAGAAGTTCTTAGCCGTTGACAGGAGTTCCTCACTTGTGTGGTGTTTCTGAATCGAAAGGACGTAAGGAAAATAGGAAGAAGAGCTCTAACTGTAGTGGTTTCTATGCAGTTAAATTTGAAGAACCAATAAGCTAGTCGTGGAGAAAGACGCTTTCATTTCTGCAAGGGAATAATCGGATGGTAATGCGCCGGAGGGGCGCCGTACTTTGAAATTTTTTCGCAACAAGTTTTTTCCATCGACTTCATACTTTGCGAAGCACAAGTATGTTCACGATATATATTATATATAGTAAATATATATATATATTATATTAATCTATATATATATATAAGTATATATTATATATATATATATATATATATACTTATATATAGGTATATATTAGGTATAGTTATATGAAAGGGCTTCTGAATTATTACTTATTTAATATCATATATATATATTATTATATATATATTACTATATAGTATATTATATGATATATATATATAGTATATATTATATATAATATATAATATATATATATATATATATATATATATAGTTATATATATATTATGAGATGATGATAATGAATTTTGATATAGTATAGTAGTAGTATATAGTTAATAATAGTCTATGAGGTGGCGGTACTGTTGAAGCATTATACTTGGGTAGTGGATTTATATACTTCAGTAGTTATTAGAGTAGTAATAGGGTAGTATATATAGTGGATCGTATGTATATATTATATGAATAGTCTTATGTATGGCTAGTATATTATATATATATATATATATAGTATTACTAGAGGTAGAGAGAGAGAGAGAGAGGTATTCAAAAATTCTTTTTTTCAATTTTCTTCGTACGTTTGCGCCTGACAAAAAGTTTTGTTCCGTGGGAGTTTTCTCGTAATGTTTTTGCATGATTGAAATATAATTGAAGTTGGCCTATATAATTTTATTATAATAAATAGTGAACACCAACTGTATCGCCTTACATAAATTTTCACTCTGTCAAGAACAGAGTAGAGAAAGGAGATTTCCTAAGTGAATTTAAGTTTATTAATGAATTGCGCTATTTCCTAATGGTAGTTGTTTCCTTTAAATTTATGTTGTTATAAATAGGTTGTCTTTTTTCTCCTTTTCGCAATAGAAATTGTAATAATTTAGTTAACTTTTCCTTTTAATTTATTTTATTCAAAGACTACAAAAATATTGGTAAGAGCTATGCCTTCTCCCTACTACACGTATCTATAAGTGACGCGCCCTGATATATATATATATATATAAGTAATTATTAGGTATATATATACTATATGTATATATATAGTATATAATATATATATTTTAGTATTTATATATATACTATATATATATATATATAATATATATATATATATAGTGTGGCTATATATAATAACTGTTTCATCTCTGCATATCAATTCAACCATTTTCGTTCCTGCGGAGCAAACCTGTGCTGAGAAGGGAACAAAACCCTAGTCCATTGTTTTGAGATGGGTTCGCTCATCGATTGGGCCACTTGCGGCAAATGAGTGCTAAGTTATTCTAGAGCATATAGTTTAAATTGAATCTTGGCTAAACCTTATTCTTGAATTGCTAGTAGATAATTCTTGTAAGACAACGCTAGACAGGTGTTCTTCTTTACTATTTCTGATTATGGTTATCTGTAAATAAGCATAATAGAAGCATACCTCAATTTACAGGACGAACCTAGAAACATTGAAAACATGGACCGAGATCTGGCACAAGATCTAATCTCTAAGTCTAAACTTCCTTTTTGGTATCTTTTAATTTCTATCTATAGAATTTCTCTATGGCCTTTCATATCTCCAGGCGTTCTAGTGGCTGTGGTATCGGAGGAGTTACGCATTACACCAGTAAAATCTATCATAATTGTTTTTTCCTTAGATAATGTGCGTCTGTCCTGAAGCCTTGTGTTTGTCTATTTTTGATTGATTAATGATGGGCTATTTGTTACTGTTGGATGCTCCTATGGGACTTCTTGTAGGTCGATAATTCCATCCCTCCATTACTTTCCCTTCTATTTCTCAATATTTAAATGAGTGTGGATGGCTCTTATGAGTGTTCTTGATCTCTAGATCTTTTCTGTTACGTCTCGTTGTGGTGTTCTAGAAGAATGAGGATGGTGTTGATTTTCAATACCGTAAATTTACTCAGTTCATCATCTTTATCTATTTAAAATAATCTTTCACACAACTCTAACATCTTCTTCTTAAGGATCTTCACCACACAAACACACACACACAACACAGTGCACACACACACACACAAACACACATGATATTTACTATATATAAGTTATATATTTATATATCTGATATTATATGTATATATATATATAATGATGATATATATAGTACTATATATGATAGTATGTATATAATATATTATATATTATACTATTAATATTCATTTTTTAGAGCCGAATTTTTCAGCTTGTCACTGACACTCACGGGCAGACCTATTCAAGGAAGGGGTGTTTGCAGCTCAGAATTCCAACTAAAGTAAATTAAGAAGATGAGCAGCATAGGACGCAAGACTTTGAAGTGGGTGGATTAAAATTCTATCAGAACACAGAAGATGGAAGAGGAATTCCACAGAAAAGATGTGGCAGGAAAGAAGGCACCACAACGAACGAGCCTGGAGTTACCTACTTCACAGCAAAACTCATGTGCAGATCACAGCACCCTAGTTCTAGCGAGGGGCGACGTAATGGTGGATTGTACGCGAGTGATAAGCTCCCTCCGAGCACCTGCCGCTGCCGATAAGGCACAAACATCGCGCCGCATACGAAAAGATAGAGGGTCCCCAAGAAAAAGTGGAAAAAAAAAAAAAAACCTTTGGGGGAAAGTACACAGAGCAGTTTATAAGCCTTTTGGCCTTTACCGACCTATCCAAAGGTGGGGTGAACCTAGAAGCCCCCCAGATATGGGAAAGGCAGTAACTCACTTCAAGGGAGGATGAGGCCCTTATATAGTGGAGTAACTGAGAGGAGAAAAAAAGTCTCTTAGTCTAACAGAACTCCAGTTTCATTTGAGGCCTGCTGAGCAAACCGTTTGTGATGTGAGGTTTTCCAAGACATATTTTTTGTTTATGTTAAGCGCCAAGGAATGTTTTTTATATTGTCAACAGCAGAGACGAGAGAACCGTCGAAGAGATACGGAAAAGTTAGAGGGTATCTCGAGAGGGAGATTTGTAAGAAGTTGGGTTTTGTTGTAAAAGATTGAATTTCACAAGGTTCAGCCCACACCCGGAAATTCTATCCAGATCAGCGGAATAAAAATCGGAAAGATTAAGAGAGAGGCAATTCGTCGAAGTAAAAGCAAGGCAGAATTGAAATGAGTTTTAGAATGAAGGGTCGAGTCATCCAGCATCTAGTGAATAGAAGTTGGATGTTGGCAGGGTCGAGAAGATCATTATAAAAGTAGAATAAGTAGAAGATAAGACCAACTGGATCGGGGGTAGCACATATTATTGATCAGAAAGAGGAAGAAGAAGTTGCCCGCCATCAAACAACAGCCGGATTATGATGAAGTGATTTTGAAAAGAGAACTAGACAATACGTAAGCAAAGAGATAGGAGGAAACCAAGGAGGGGAGCTTGGAAGAAGCCAGTGACGGGTGTATACGCGGTGTCAAATGCTTGGTTGTTAAGCGCCCCACGCAAGTCCTTCCCGCAGTTCTTACGGGCGGAAAACCTACAAGACCAGTAGAACCTCGAGCGCGAAAGCCGAATGGCGGATCGGAAAGAGAGTGAACTGAGATTCCAGATGATCTAAGTTTCAAAGTCTTAGATAGAATACGAGGTGAGAGCTATAGGGAGATAGTAAGAAGGATCAGAGCGGCTCCTTTTTTCGATAGTCGGCATGCTGTGTGCTTCAAACACTTGGGAAGTGTAGTATTGTGAGAGTTAGAGAAATATAGTTGATGACGATAAGGCGGGGAATAGCACGGAAGCACACTCCCTCAAAACTCTGGGAGGAATGCCACCGGGCCACCCCTTCCCCTCCTAACGTTCATAGATTTCAGAAGCAAACGCACCCGATCGAATATAATCACAGGCAAGGCATAGGAGACACTGAGAGAGGAGAGAGGTGAGGGAGGAGTTGAGGAAGCCATGAATTTCCAAAGTGGTTGGTAGGAGGTAAAGTAGGAAGCCGAAAAGATTGGATTTCAGGTTGGAGAATTAGCAACGAACCATCGAGAGCGAATAAGAATGAGGAAAGACGATTGTATAGAAAGTTGTTGTGATGTTGTGTGGCAAGAGATAGAATGATCTTAAATTAGTATATATATATATATATATATATATATAATTATATTATTATATATATATACTATATAGTTTATAATGTATAGATTACAGTATAATATATATATAGGGTTTATATTATATATATATATAGTGTATATATAATTAATATATATTATTATATATATATTATATAGGTCTATATATTGAATTTATATATATATATATATTATATATTATAGTTTATATATATATATATTATATATATTATATATAGTCATATATAATATATATATATATATATATATATATATATAATATATATATATATATATTAGTATTACATAATATTATATATTTATAATTATATATATATATATATAGTATATATATATATTATATTATATAGTTATTATATATTAATATATATATATTTATTATATATATATAATAGTATATATGTATATATATGTATATATTTGTATTATATATATATAATTTGTTATAATTATAATTATTAATATATATATATATATATATATATATATACTTACTATATATATATATAGTATATATATATATATATTATATATATATATATATATATATATATGATATATATAATATATATATACTATATATATATATATCTATATTAGTATATATATATATGATATATGTGATATAGTATATATATATATTATAGTATATTAATATATATATATATATAATATATTATATATATATAAATATATATTTATATATATATATAGTTATATATATATATTATATAATTATATTTATTATTATATATATTATATATATTATATATTATATTATATATTATATATTTGTCATATATATCAATATATATAAATGATATATATATGTATATTATATTAGGTATATTAGTATAAATATATATAGTATACTAATAATTATATATATATATATATCTAGTATATATATATATATATAGTATTAGTGTTAAATATATAGTATATATATATTATATAGTGTATTTTGAATATAGATATAGATATTATATATATATATATATATTATAATCTATATATATATATACTATATATAATATATATATTTATTCTAAATATATAATATATAAATATATCTATATATAAATATAGTTCGTATATATATATATATAGTATAGTATATATATATATATATATATTATATTATATATATATATAGTATATATATATTTATATATATATAATAATATATATATGTATATATTATATTATATATATATATAATATATATGTAATATATATAATAAATGATGCTTAAAAGTGCCATTACTACTGAGCTAATAAGCATACAAAACTGCCAAAAAAATATATAGAAAACCCTTTTACTTTTCATACAAACCCAAATATTACGTTTTGAACATAACATTTGCATATTTAAGAATGGCATTTGATGTTCCTATTATAACCACTTAAATCTAATAATGGAATGTACCGAGGATATTAAAATTTTTATTGAAAAATTTTAAAAGAAAATTGATTATAATATAATTGCGAAAAATAAATAAGAAGATGAACATCTATAAAACTTATTCATTTGATTTATTATTATTTATTGTTATTTGTTATTATTATTGATTATTCTTATTCTTATAGTATATTATTATTATTATTATTATTATTAATTAGTTATTATTATTTATTATATATTAATAATATTATTATTATTATTATTATTATTATTATTATTATTATTATTATTATTATTATTATTATTATTATTATTATTATTATTATTATTATTATTATTATTATTATTATTATTATTATTATTATTATTATTATTATTATTATTATTATTAATTATTATTATTATTAATTATTTGGTTATTTAAGTATTATTATTATTATTATTATTATTATTATGTATTAATTATTTTATTATGTATTATTATTATTAATCTATTATTATTGATTATTATTATCTAATTATTATTATTTATTATTAATTTTATTATTATGATTATTTATTAAATTAGTTATTATTATTGTTTTTATCTTATATTATTATTATTATTATTATTATTTATTATTATTATTATTATTAATTATTATTATTATTATTATAATTATATTTTATTATTATTATTATTATTATCATTATTATTATTATTATTATTATATTTTATTATTATTATTATCATGTATCCGGTTGTTTGAAAGAAATGATTATTGCTCAATATTTTTTAGAAACACATTTTAATCAGCAATCAGTATTATTCATTTGCCAAAGAATCTCTTTCATTTTGTATAGACTTTTTCAAATTTTGATTAATGAATATTTAGAAAACTAAAGAAACTAGGAGAAATTCAACACCTTTTTCGCCAGAAACAGCAAATGACAATTTTCCATTGCTTTTTCGTGAAAAGAAAGTGAGCAACGCAACAACTCTCTCTCTCTCTCTCTCTCCTCTCTCTCTCGTCCCTCTCTCTTTCTCTTGTGTCTCTCTCTCTCTCTTTCTCTCTCTCTCACTCTCCCCTCTCCTCTCCTCTCCCTTTTATTCTCTTTTTCGTCTCTCTCAACACACACACTCCTTTTAATTCTTTATGCCTCTCTTTTCACTATCCCTTCTTTCTGCTCATTCTCTCTCTTCTATGCTTCTCTCCTCTCTCTCGTCATCTCTCTTCTCTTTCTGCTCTCTCTCTCTCTCTCTTTCTCTCCTCTCTCTCAACTCTCTTTTAAGTTCTTTATCTCTCCTTCATATCTATAGCCTCTTCTAGCTCTTCTCTGGTAATTCCATCCTCTATCTCCTCTTCTCTCTCTCTCATCTCGTTCTCTCTCTCTCTCTCTCTATCATATTATATATATATATATAATATATAATATATATTATATATATATTTATATATATATATATATATATTTATTTATAGTATATTATTCATATTTCCTCTTTATTGAGAAGCAACTCTTCTCTTCTATCACCTCATCTCTTCTCCTGAATCGAATATCGGCAATCTCTCCGTCTTGTCTCCAGTCACACCAGTGACTCTCTTTTCATTTTTTCATTCTCTCTCATCTCTCTCTCTCTCTCTTGTCTTTCTTTTTTTTGCTCTTTTAACCTAACTCCCTCTCCCCCCTCCCTTCTTCCTTATCTCTCCTTCTCCTTTCACAAACCCTTCTTCCCTTTTTTTTTCTCTTTTTACCATCCACTAATCTATCTTTTCCTTTTGCAATCTGACTTTTTTCTCTCTTTTCTGGTTCCTCACTCTTTTCTGATTTATCTTTATTCTTATTTTTAGGTCTTTCACGGATTTTATCTATCTATCTATCTATCTATCTAGTCCTATCTATCTATCTATTCATTCTCGCTATTTCTCTTTCAATCTCTTTCATTCTATCTATCTATCTATCTATCTATCTATCTATCTATCTATCTATCTATCTATCTATCTATCTATCTATCTATCTATCTATCTATCTATCTATCTATCTATCTATCTTTCTATCTCTCTCTCATCTTTATTCTCTCGAAGCTTTTCTTAGAAATATCTTATTATCCGTATTTTTTCTTTTATCATATAGTTAATTGCATTTGACAACAATGAGAAGGATTGAGGGCATTTCTAGTTAATAATATTAATAATAATAAAAATAATAATAATAATAATAATAATAATAATAATAATAATAATAATAATAATAATAATAATAATAATAAAATAATAATAATAATAAAAATAATAATAATAATAATAATAATAATAATATAATAATAATTGAATAAATGAATAAATGCTAATCTATACAGTAACATAATGATATGATCAATAATAATATATAATAATAATGATAATAATCATAATAATATAGGATAATAATATATAATAATAATAATAAATAATAATAATAATAACTAATAATATAATAATCAATAATATAAATTAATAATAAATAATAAAATTAACTAATATAATAATCTAATAATAAAAATAATATAATAATAAAATAATTAAAATAATGATAATCTCAAATAATAAATAATTAAAATAATAATAATAATAATTAATAATAATAATTAAAAACATTAATAACAATTAATACAACATAATTATAATATATAATAACAATTTAAATAATAATAATAATAAATAATAATAATAATAATAATAATAATAATAATAATAATAATAATAATAATAATAATAATAATAATAATAATAATAATAATAATAATAATAATAATAATAATATAATAAGTTATGAAGAATAATTTAATATATTATACTGTAAAAAGAATGTTATAACCCTCATAAAATTACATAATGAATATAGATTAATATATAAAAAAATATATAATAATAATAATAATAATATAAAAATGAGATTTTTCACTAAAAAAGGGATTAAAAACGACGATAAGTATTATTAAAAATTTAAAATTATATACATGACGTAAATAAAAAGTTCATAAAAATAAGTATTCAACAACTGTAATAACTTATAGAGATATAGCAAATTTATAAAAGAAAAATACATTTTACATGGGAGAAGATGTAGGTATGCATTGTATAATGTTTAACAATTTAATAATAATAAAACGAAGAAGAAACAAAAAATTTATAACATTTATAGTCAAAACATATTTTATATAAAATAAAAAAAATTCAAAATGTTCTCCATTAAAATTTAAATTCAAAAGTGAATTTACTCAGTTTTTTAGTATATATATATATATATATATATATATGAAAGTATATATATATATATTAATTAGTGATATATATTATTATATATATATATTATTTATTATAGTCGTGTTCTGATTTATATTGATGTATTAAATATTAATTATAATATCATATATATATATATTTATAAGATACAACTTCTCTTTGATTTGGAAGTCGTTTTTTTTCCTTTTTTCTGTATTTTCTTCTTTTTTCTTCTGTTTTTCCCTAATGAAGAATGTGTTTTAATGCATTATTTTATTGCAGTTGAACTTGTATATAAAAATTTCAACTAGTTTTTGGCATTAATTTTTAAAACGTGATTTAGAGGACATTTCTTTGCTAATAAGTCTTTGCTAAATAGTTTTTGAAGATAACTTTGTTCTTTTTAATGTACTGAATGATAGATGACGATTGGATTTATGATGATGGTTGCAGCGCTTGTAGCATGTGGTTTGGTGTGTCGTTTGCATAATTGAGTATTTAAATATTTTATGAAAAATAATCATTTAATTATTTTTTTTTTAAATAATTTTTTGAAAATAATTGGTTTATTGAAAAAATTGTTGTCTTCAATCCCTCAAAAACTAAGTTTGAAACATAACTTGCCGTTGATCTACGGTTTCTTGTCTGATTTTCTGATTTTTTTTTTTTTTTAACCCTCAGCGTTTGACAACATTAAAAGATCAAAAATGAACGAAAGTCTATATTTATAATAACATATAAAATTTTTACGTTTCGTAGTAGAGATTATTGGGAAAAAAATTGTTTTCAAGACTTGAGTATTTTTGATAATATTGAGGACTTTAAGTAAAAAACATAATATAAATTGAGCCAAAAAAATAGATAATTATAGGAAAAAACAAAAAGGAATAAAAAGATGAAAGTCGTTTGTTTTAGTTTTTTATCTTGATAAATTAAAAGACAGAATTCACATCAGAGATAGGAAAAAATTACGATACTGGACAGAAATGAATTGGATGGAGAAATAGCTAGAGAAATAGAGACGAAATCATCTAAAGTGAGTCTAGAGGAGAAGGATTGAGCAGTTTCCCTTAAGAGAATTAAAGAAAGCTGCCTAGCAGTAGTATGGAATAAGAAGAGAGAAGAAAGACAAGTTAAAGTTGATATTTTTTACAAATTTCTTTATAAAAATAGGAGACCCACAGATTATTGCATTTTCTGTGAGAAAAGACATTTATGGTATGGAGGAGAATAAATGATATTTGTCATATTCCGGAATGAAATATAAATAGCATGACTTTTAAGAGTTCAAAAATCTTTTTAGAAGTAAGCCTATGATTGACGTTTAGTAAGAACAAGAAGTGTAAATTCAAAATTTTTGAATTTATTATTAAGAGAATGCAAACGGAATATAAGCCTCCATGGCAGAAAGAAACAAACTGGTTATATATTTTGAATACTCTGAGTGACACACCCTCTGAATCAGTAGCCTTTCAACAGTAGTCATAATAAAAATGCTAATTTACAATTAAAAATTAAATTTCCTAATTTAAAATGGCAAGAAATTTGTTGGGGATTTCTTTAATTAAAAAAAAAAAAAAAAAAAGTGTTAAGAAGTTGGTCGAAGGAGCCTAGAGGAGGAAAAAAATAAAAAGAACTAGATATAGAATGTTCAGTTCATTTTTAAGGTGACCAGTGAATCCTTTATACGGTTACAATAACTCGTCAAGATTGTTGTTAAAAAACAATTTATTTCTAAGAGAGGTTATCTACTGCGTTTTGAAAGAGAGACAGAGAAAGAGAGAGAGAGAGAGAGAGGAGAGAGAGAGAGAGGAGACGAGAGAGAAGTAGGAGAGGAGGATGAGAGAAGAGAGAGAGAGAGAGAGTAGAGAGAGGAGAGAGAGAGAGAGAGAGAGAGAGGAAGAGAGAGAGACGCAAGCGACAATTAAAATCACATCAAATGTTAATTTTTGATAAACGAAAATTGTGATACAGACGGATGAATGTAATTGTTTAAATGAATTTGTTCGTACATTGTCAAGGTCAAAAAAGGTAAAAAAAAAGGCATATATATTTATATATATATTAATATATATATATATAATATATATATAGGTATATATCTATATATATATATATATATATGTAATATATATAGTATTTATATATGTATATATTTATTATTTAAAACATATTATATTTGTATATAATTATTAGGTATAATATTTAGTTATTATAAATAACGAACTTGAAAAGTAAATATAAAAAATTAATTTATATTTATATGGTTTAATCTTATGTAAATAATTTGGTGAGTCAAATATTTAGACCAGATAGTTCGAGAACAAAATCATATATTTTTAACTCCGCCTGTTTGAGATACTCAACAATCAAAAAAGAATCATGAGTAAGTACAATAGGAAGGAAATAGAGAACTGAACTCAAGATTCTCTCATCTAGGGCGCTCCCTTCTCAGACTTTTAAGCTTAACGTGCAATTTCCAAGCAAGGGAGGTAGAATTCAGGATAGGACCGCGACTCATGTGACCAACATGAATTCAATTAAAAAGATAAATGAAATGAGGCAAGGGAGGTAAACCTCGGAAGAACAGTCCGTAACTATGATTGGACTTGCGAACGTTACCGGAATAAGAAGAGTTTATTCTCATACAGGAAGGGTACTTTACCTTCTGTTTGAATAATTCGTCGTGTAAAAATTGGATTTTTTAAATGCTCCATCATTAATTATATAAGAGGGCCTTGCTCACGCAAAAAAGGGAAGCACCAAACCTTAGCAGTTTTCGCCCTATAATGACTAATTGGTGAATCCCGGAGAAAAACACCCCAGA
Source organism: Trachelipus rathkii (assembly GCA_015478945.1). Taxonomy (NCBI): domain Eukaryota; kingdom Metazoa; phylum Arthropoda; class Malacostraca; order Isopoda; family Trachelipodidae; genus Trachelipus; species Trachelipus rathkii. The sequence continues at coordinate 3,388 of JABUQX010060225.1, read as the reverse complement.
AACTTCATTAGTGCCTTCTGATAACCAAGGGAAAGACAATCAAATATGAAGGAAAAGAAAACAATAATACTTTTGAAAACTTTCCTTTATCAGATCACTTCAAAGATGATCAGCGAACCTCAAGGCCAACATTATCCGGATAAACACGTTTCTTCATTCTCGGATATGATTTTTGGATTTTGGTCAGTGTAAACTCATTTTTGGAATTCCACTACGCGAACTCAGATTTCCTGTTTCGAATTTCTATAATGGTTTTGTGCCATCCCCATTTTTATAGGGTACGATTCCTTTTCTAGAAGAATATTATTACCACTACTGTAATATAGAGAGAAAAACTCAGATTTTTCAGAATGGTTGATGCGCAAGTTTGGCTGCCCTACCAATTGATCGACCGCAAGTGTGGTTGGTGTCTTGTCTCATACTTGAAGCTTTGAAAAATGTTTAGGTATGCGTTGATCGAATCAAGAAAACATTAGAAACGCCTTTTAAAGGATCTTTCTCATTGAATTTCAACCGATTCGATCAAGTGTGTAGCGTGTAGGTTAAATTTATTAGGTGTGAAAAATACGGTTAATTGCCAACATGATAAAGGGATTAAATTTTAGAAGCAATCTCGTTGCGGTCTATAGCATATGCATCGAGACGATAAGCTTAAAAGATCGATGCAGACATGTGTTGATACGAGAGAATCCCAAGAAACAGCAGGAGCTTGCCATTACTTGACTGGACCTGTTTCTTGTTATTTCGACTATTAAAGTCGCATTCAGTGCAATCAGAAGAGAGAATTTACGTCGTCCAAGAAAACAAAAAGAAACCGTAATAAGCAAATGTCTAATTCTTGGAAACCCCCAAAGTGAATTCTCTCAAAGCATGAAACTTATGTGCCATATATTTTAATTTAAAATATTTATTTAATAACCATGTATTGTGTTTTGTATATATTGCTTGACAGTTATCTTGTGTGTGTGGATTAGTCTGTGAGTGTATGCTTTAAATAGCTATGTATCTGCTGCATTTGATATTCCTTTGCAATTTTCAATTGTATAGCTATTTTTGGTTTCTGCTTTCAATAAATATAGTGTTTGTGGGGTGTACTGCGACAGGAGCTTATGTTTTCGGACATAGATTTAAGATATGACTGGTGCTATTTGAACAGTGTTTTACTGTTGGTGTGATTTTGTTTATATTCGTTTTCGTCATAATGTTTTTATATGTTTCGTGCGGCATTGCTCCGAATGTAGCGCCTTTTGGATAACTATATCATTTGTAACAATGGAATGGACGGTGGACTGCTTGTTAAGCACTCAACATAACGTTATGATATATGTGATAGCCGCTTGCTTCACGTGCCCGTGTGTTAGCGTGGGAAGTAATCAAAGGTAATGGCTCGTTTGCGGATATTATCCTATTTTAGGTATGGAAAAAAGAATAAATTTTATATTTATGTTTGAAGACGTAATGCTTTAAGAAATTTGCGTGAGCATAGATTTTAAGCGCCATAGAATTGATTAATTCAACGCAAAATCATCTAATACGAAGCCCGCCCTGATTGAGATATAAGCTTCAAGCAATCACAGAAAAATCTCAGAAGATAGATGCAACTCTGAGAAAATGGTATAGCGTTAACCTAATGTCAAGTAGTAATTGCAATATGTCTAGTATACGTTGAGTTCGATTCCCTTTCTCAGAACTGGCATTAAGATAGAAACGAGCACTTATCTGATAGTCAAGGGAGGTAAGGTAGTTTGCAGAGATCAGAATGCCCTTTTGTCGGGGCTCCAATCTTGATTGACGAGAAGATTTACAAAAGAATTAGAATGGGCGAAGAGGAGGTAAACGCGGAACAGGTCCGTAAACTATTGATTTGAACTTAGCGAACTTTTTGGACGTTTTTTTTTTTTAGAAAAAGAAAAGAGTATGGTCAACGAGAAGGGTGGATTTTGTTAGCGTTGTTTGTTGAATAAATCGTTCATTTATTTTGGAGGTTCTAAATTTTTTTACATCCTAGTGTGTGAATATAACCTCCTAAAGGTAACGGCGCTGCGGTTGTGTTTGCTATATAAAGGGAGAATAATAAGGCAGATCTTTGCTGGGTCCATTTTTTGAATATAGAGATCTAAATTATAAGAGGAATTTTTTGGTTTCTGCTCTTTCATAAAGAGATGTAATTGAATTGCGGCAGGTCCAGTCGTTGCTTCGACGTGTTGTGGTAACGGTATCAAATACTTTATGAAACTCTCATCATGTTTTACGTGTATATATAGTGGGACTATCAGTAAGAGAGGACCCACTACAATATCAACTATCGTGGTGTATTCCAAGTCTTTCCGCTATATAATATCTATATTGATGGATACTGATTTATGATAGTTCTGTAGTATAGTGTAAGTAGGTCTAGTAGTATATAATATTTAGGTGCAGTATATAGTTTATAGATGTATATGTAGTGTAGTGTTATAGTAGGTGATGATAGTAGTATGGTATAATAAGTTGAGTAGCTGCGTAGTAGTGATTATGATATATTACTATATTACGTTTATCGTGTATATTATAGAGTACTATGTAGGTTATATTGTATATAAAATATTATAGTAGAAATAAAAATAATTTTCTATATAAGTAGTCGTATATTATATATATATACTATGATATTATAGTATATATAGTATATATTATATGAACCTGGACTGCTGTAGGGTGAAGCGGAACGCAGTTAAACATAGGAGGGGAATGGAGCGAAAGAGAAGATTTTAGTTAAGTGAGGAATTTAGAAGGAGGATTGAAAACTTACAAGTGTTGGAAGGAAGAGTTGATTTTTTTGATTCTGGAGGAGGATTGTTTGTGATCAGAGGGACTGCTCTTCGTTAGAATGTTTGAGAGCTTCTGAATATGTGAATTTTTAAATTGAAAATTTATTTTATATAAATTTATAGTATTTGATTACTCTCTTATGGAGTTTGAATTTCTGGTTGGTGGGAAGGCCTCGAAAATGTTTGATAGTTGGACTCTTTTTTTGGCTTTTAATTTTGCTAATTTATTTCGTTCTCCCTAAAACTTAATCATAAAAAGAGAAATATGATTTGCGGTGCTGTTGCTCGCTGAAGCTCCGTTTCGCGAAGGCAGTAAGCTCATTTGTGACTAATAGTTTTGTTTGGTTTGTTGTGGTGTTCTTTCAGTCTGTTGGTGTTTTTTTTTTTTTTTTTTTTTGTTTGGTTTTTTTTTTTTTTTTTTTTTTTTTTTGTGTTTTTAATCATTATTATTCATTAAATGTTAACCTGTGTTTTTATTTTTCTAGTGTTCTAATCTGTAAGCTCTGTTGTTCTTATGTTTATTATATTGATTGTGATCTTTTTTTTTTTTTTGTTTTTATTATTAGGTATTAATTTTT
>JABUQX010060223.1:0-28711 GCA_015478945.1 Trachelipus rathkii | reverse complement strand
CTGATCCCAGAGGGGCCAGATCCAAATTCAAGCACACCCCCTCAAATTTGGAAGAAAATTTGGACCAATCCGAAGATTTGGAAGTTTCGAAGAGCAATGACCATGAAGAAGATGGTCATTTGATGATTGATGAAAGATTTAAGATAAATTTAAAAGTAATTGAAAAGACTGTTTTGCCTAGTCAATCATGCGGATATCTAAGACTCCGACCAGAAACTCAAGATAACTTTGAACTGGAGCCGTTGCTAACACCATTAGTCCGGTGAGGGATAACACAGTTATCCTCAGTTATATAAATTTGAGTGACAAATCATTTTATTTGAATAAAGGTGTGAATCTAGGAGAAGGGTATCCGATTATTAGCGAACAGATCGAGAGAAGCACAGACAAAAGAGGACACCAGAGAACAGTTTCTGCTAATGTAGCCACCTGCTCAAAGGGTCTTACGAAGACAGAGTTAAGGCGAGTGTACAAAGAAATCATCGAAGAGAAGATGTCAAAAGAAGATGCAGAGAACTGTCTTCTCGAAAAGCCAGAGTATCTGGAGGAATTGTTGGAGCTCCTCATGGACTACCACGACGTATTGGCACTAGATGATGATGCTGTCCCCGTCTGTCCGCTTCAGAAATTTAAGATTGAGCTGTTACCTGATGCCCCTAAGGTCATCTTTCGTAAACAGTACAGATTACCGCACAGGTATTTGCAGGACATCGATGATTTCACCGATTCCGCACTGAAAAAGGGGTACATCAAAGCAGGATACAGCCCCCATTCTTCACCATTACTCGTGGTGGCTAAGAAAAATAGTACGAAACCAAGGGTGTGTTTGGATTACAGGTACCTCAACTCCCACAGCGTCCAGGACGTGTTTCCTCTGCCTTCGATCGACGAGATTTTTACATCCCTAGGGGGTAATACAGTGTTTACCTCCGTAGATTTACTCGACGCGTACAACGCTTTAGAGATAGAAGAGGAGACACAAAAACTGATGGCGTTTAGAACCAGGAAAGGCCTTTGGTGTCCTACTCGCTTAATGTTCGGCCATAAGAATGCCCCAAGCATTTATGCTCGTACAATGACAATGGCCTTAAACCATCTGCTAGGACCTGTAGCACAAGTCTACCTAGACGACGTATTGGTGCTAGGAAGAAATGTGCCCGAACACTTTGAAAATTTGAAGAAGGTGCTCACTGCTTTTAGAGAAAATAAGCTTAGAATAAAATTATCCAAGTGTAGTTTTCTACAATCAGCTGTTTTGTACCTTGGATTCAAGATAGGAAGACATGGAATTAGCCCGGATCCGGCCAAGGTAGAAACAATGAAGAGTTTCGTCCCTCCTACGAATGTGAAGGAGACACAGAGTTTACTCGGTTTCTTCTCTTATTTTCGCTTCCTCATAAAGGACTTCGCCGCGGTAGCACAACCTTTGTATGATTTGATAAAGAAAGATGTCCCTTTCCTTTGGACGAAAAAACAACAACAAGCTTTCGACACTTTGAAAGAGAAACTAGTGGTGCAGCCACAACTAACTTTCCCTGATTACAGCAAGGAATTCTTCGTGAACACAGACGCCAGTAATTACGGGATCGGAGGAGTGTTGTACCAACTGACAGATGAAGGGAAAGAGAAGCCCTTATCTTTCGTGTCCCGGACACTCAGGGGCAGTGAGTTAAACTATGATACGATCGAAAAGGAATGTTTGGCCGTGGTGTTCTGTTTGCAGAAGTTTAAGAACACCATCTTCGGCTATAAAGTCACTATCATCACTGACAACCAACCTCTCTGCTTTATTTTTCGAAATAAGCAGCAAACCGGCCGGTTAGCTAGATGGAATTTACTAGTAAACAGTTTCTCACCCACCATAGTATATAAAAAAGGAAAGAATAATGTTGCCCCAGACTATCTGAGTAGGCATCCGGCATCTAATGTGTTCCTGGTTAAGGAAGTAGAAAGAACAGATAAGTTCCCTCGAATAGATTTCGCTTTGAGTCGGGAAAATTTCATCAAAGAACAAGAGAAATGTCCCCGAGTAGGGAAATTGGTAAAATGGGCCAAGGAGAACCCCGGAACACACCCTCACATCTTAATAAAAGGCATCTTACATTACGCTGTGGAAGCAAAACCTTATCTTGTACACGTTCCGGACAGTATGATTTACAGTGTGATAGACCAGTGCCACGCTTCACTAGCTAGCGGGCACGGAGGTCAACAAAGAACTGAAAAGAGGGTAGAAGAAAAGTACCATTTCCCTGGTATTCAAAAGTTGGTTAAAGAATACTGTAGTCAATGTGTATCATGCGCTAGAACTAAGGGTCCTAGACCCCCTGTAGCAGAGATCAACAGATGGCCATTGCCGTACACACCTTTCTCACGCGTTCATGTTGACAGTATTGGGAAATTGCCTTCTTGTACAGGATCAGGAGCCAAATACATCTTAGTATTTCGCGACGTTTTAACACGATATGTTGAGTTAGTGCCTTGCAAGACTAGGACGAGCGAGGAATGTGCCAGAGCATTGCAAGAGAGGGTCATATGTAGGCATAGTGCCCCTCAGCTGCTTGTGTCTGACAATGCCTTGGAATTTACGAGCCAGGTATTTAAGGACTTATGTAAGGCGTGGAGAATAAAGAAGGTAGAGATTTTGCCTTACAAAGCCTCCCAAAATGGTGTCGTCGAAAGAATAAATGCTGATATTGAATCTTTCTTGCGGCATTACGTGAATGCAAATCACAGAGACTGGGATAAATACCTGAGCTTTGCCCAAATCGCTATCAATTCCGCGTATAATCGATCGATAGGGTCTTCACCCCACTTCCTGTTACATGGATACATAAAGAGGCTCCCTTATGAGATGCCTGATTATGTATCACCATTTGTGAATAAGACCGAGAAAATGAGATTCATTTCGGATGAAGTGGATACGATAGTAGAGAGGATCGATTATATAAGAGATTTGGCTAGAGAGAAGTTAGAAGCGGAAACCACAAAAACTTTGGAGCAACAACATAAAAGGGCCAAGCAAAGAGAGTTTAAAATAGGAGATTACGTCTTCATTAGAGCAGTTAAACCGCCCCATCAAAGTTCGAAGTTATGTCCCAAGTTTGAGGGGCCATATATTGTCCGATGTTTAAGGGGATCTAATAAACTGATGGTGTATTGTTTAGAGTCAGGCCGAACCTTCCCCGTCCATGTGGACAACGCTAAGGTGATCCCGGCAGAAAAGTTCACCGAGTCACACTTTGACTTTATGAATGATGAAGTTTGGAATCCCCACGCGGTGGAAGAAATGTTAAGCTCCAAAGAACAAAAAAGGGAAAGAATTGAGGAAAGACAACCGAGAAGCGACCCAGGAGTCCCTTCTGAGAGAAAAGAAGAAAGAGGAGAAGAGGAGGAAGAAGACGAAGAAGCAGAAGAAGACGAAGAAGCAGAAGAAGACGAAGAAACAGAAGAAGTAGATGAAGTGGAAGAACTTCCTCCTCCCACAGATCAAATGTCTTCCCAATATTCTTTCCAAATTCCCATAACGCCACAAATTCAGTCCGGACACCGCTACTTTCCAACTCCCCATCCCCCACAGTCTCAACAAGAATACTACAACTCTTACTCTATCCCCCCACCTCAGCCGGTACCGAGTAGTACAACTTATTGGAGCCATCCGACTCCCGTGCAACAACCGACCCCGGTGGAACCTGTAAGAGAAAGTAAACCCGTGGAAGAAAGAAGATTTAGCGATGAGATTGTAGAAAGAAGAAGATACAGCGATGTAGTCGTCGGAAGAGCACGTCCAGACAGTGAATTTAAGTGTTCCACTCCCAAGATTGACTTCCCGAAAACCCCCTCCAACCCTGCGGTTCGGAGAAAAGAGTTTAGACCATCTTTATCCCCAATACAGCAAGAGATTTCCCTAGAAAACCCTGTTCAAGAAACTTCTCAGGAGCCACCAGCACACGAAGGTGAGGTGTATGGAGCTTATGGTGGAGCCCCTCCAAGAACAAATTCCCCAGTGAAATCTCCAATTTCCCCAGTGAAAGATGGCCGTTTTCCCATTCCCCCGGTCGTAGATTCATCTCCTAAGGATTTCATCCCAGATAACAGAAAACAGGACCCGTCTTACCGGCCCCATAATCTGTTCACTGGTCCTAGAGATTCTACACCCCGAGTTACAAGAAGTCAAACGAGGATAAAGGAACAAGCTTTACAGCAACAGCCCGAGGCAAGTGACAACACGGAGACTACAGCGAAGACTCCTGTCCAGCCTCCACCTGTCAAATTGGATTTGAACACCACAGTCCGTGGAGGACAGACTTGGTATTTGCCTCCTGGTTACTAGTTCATCCCAATTTTGTATATACTTTTGTATATTCCTAGATTTAAGAGAAAACTCTTTTAGTTTGTAGGATGAATTCTTCTTATTCTGTTAGTCTAAGAAGGATACTTTTAATTTTAAGATTATGATAAAAGTACATTTCGCTTCGCGTCTGTACTAAAAATTTTTTTTTAGTTAAGAAACACTTAGTGGATTAGGAAAATATTAGACTGGATTAGTTGACGATCGTCATAAATTTAAGAAAATTAGCTTGGATTAGTATATATTCCTAGATTTTTAAGAAAATTAGTCGGGATTAATACATATTCATAAGAACTTTAATCTTAGAATTTAGATGTAGCTTCAATAGATCTTAGAATAGATTAATTCAACACTAGTTTTTACTCATTTTTTTATATAAAGAAACCTTTTAAAAATATGTTTCACTCTCAGAATAAGGGGGGGGACAGCGATTTTTAATACAAAAAATAAAAAATACAAAATAGAAAACCCAAAAAACTTTTCTATTAAGAAAACAAAAAAAATAAGTAACGAGTAAGTAAGTAAGTAATATAAAACTAAATTAATATTAAAGCAACTAATAAGTAACGAGTAAGTAAGTAAGTAATATAAAAGCTAAATTAGTATTTAAGCAACTAATAAAAAAACTAACTAGTAAGTAAAAAACAACTAAGTATTAAAATAGTAGGTAACGTTGAGTTTAAAACCTCTTACATTTAGATTTTAAGTCAACTAACTCGTTTATAGTTAAGAAATCATTTAGCTTAGTTAATAAAACGCGAACGCTTTAACTAACCAATTAATTTTAAAATAATTATTAAACATAATTAGGCGACCTTATAATTCAACATAACAAGAAAAGTATAAAGTATAAATATTTCAGAAATGAATTTTGGAATACCAGCTTTGTTGCTACTCATCATCGTATCAACAGGCCACAGCAATCTCATAAATGAAAAAGAAGAAACAAAGATTCTACCTGGTTTAGTTCTATATCGTACAGGAGAAGTCAACTTCATAGAAGGATACCTCGATCTAGTTATCTCCTTAGAATGTCCTCCAGACATTAAAGAAACTATCATCAAGACGACTAAACTGGTAACCAACGTCAAAGAATCATTTCTACCATCGTTCGAGACCATGTTTCTAAATGTTTCAACACACCAAAAGGCTCACCAATGGGAATTCAAGCTTATGACCATTCGAGTAAAAGTGTTAGCCCAGAAACTGAACGAAGTAAGTGAACTGCCTTGGATCTCAGCACGATCAAAAAAGAAGCGAGCAGCTTTTGAATTTGGAGGAGACGTCCTCAACATTCTTTTTGGTACGGCTACAGATAAACAGGTGAAACTGCTTCGAAAGAAGATCAACATCTTAGGTAATTATGCCTCTACCTCAAACTTACTGATTACTGAACTAAAGGAACAGTTGAAAGCGAATACTCGTACTTTAATAAACTTTAGGGATAGCTTACAAAAATTAATTGAATTTCAAAATAGTCTAAGTGCTACGCACAATATAATAAACCAATTGGGAAGTATCAGAGCGTTAATAAATTTAATTGAACAAACTGTTCAGAACATACATCAAATCCACCAATTGGTGATAAATTCACTCCAACTCGCTAAAAACAAAATAACAAACTCGCAACTTTTTTCTCCCATCTTCCTATTGCCTTTTGTACTAGAAATGAACAAAGAGACTAAACTTCACACAGTCATTCCTCTAGAAACAAAAACATATCAAACCTTTCTAACCTACTCTTGGACTATCCAATCTGACGCTAGCCCATACGAACTAATAACTTTAATCCCTTTTATTTCAATAGAAAAGTTCGTTTCATATAAACTAATACCTTTTCCTACCCACCTTCCTTTAAATAAATCACTAGTTCGAGTCATGTACAACGACCCAAATAATTACTTCTTTGTGAATTACGGTAACCGGAAATACACTTACCTTAAAGATTCAGCCCATGATCTTTGTAGACATTTAGGCCAATTAGCAGTTTGTCCCCAGTCCCAAGTGTTTGCTTCCATTGATGATCAGTCTTGTTTACTGTCTTTAATCTTGAATTTCACTAATGATTTTTCACACTGCCCTATTGCAGAATATAAGTCTATAGAACCTTATACTGTCGCTTTAGGACACTTCACCCTTATTTCTTTTTCAGAAAAAACTAGGGCTTCGATTGCATGTGAGAAACCCAATTCTATCCAGCATGTCTATGACTATGTCTTTACTATCCCTCACGGATGTGCTTTCATCTCTTCCAAGTTTCAGTTTAAGAATCCTATCCACCTAGAGAAAAATATTACTCTTTCTTCCTTAATTTCTTATTCTGATCACGTTTTATTCAACTTCTTATCTCACGTCGCTTTACCTAACATTTCTTCTGTTTTGTTCCCTAAGTTTCAAACCTTAAAAGAAATTCATTGGAATCAAAGACTAGATCAATTAAATCAAACAATGCACCCCTTTACACCGTATTTTCCCCAAATAAAATTCATTCCATACATTGGAGGAGGAACTTCTGGCACGATCTTTTTCCTCATAGTTCTTGTCATTGCATATTTCGTTTGGACCAAAAGAGTATTCCTTTGCAATATGTGCATGCCCAAAGTACCCATTCAAACTGAAAGCATCCCACTTCAGGCCATCCCAACATCTAACGTACGTATCCAACTAGCACCTGAAGATGCCCCTTTAAACAACCTGGTTCAGATAAGATCCCGACCCAGCTCCCCAACTCCTGTCCAACGTTTGTCTTTACTTCCAAGACCTCCTATGCCTCTTCCTAACACTCGAGCTATTACTTCCTCTGAAAATCAAGCGACTTATTCTAATTAAAAAATCAATCCCTAAGTAATGATTTTCCCGGGGAGGGGACCTTTGTAGTACGTCATAGTACCTTTAATTCGAAAATGTATTCCATCCTTTAATTAGATTCCATCATTTTAATCAGATTCAAAAATACGTTCATAAACGTTTTATTTGAAATCAAATCGATCGAATAAGTCGCTTAGAAACAAAGATTCCCGCCTTCCTCTTGCCCGTAAATACAACGCATAATAATTCCTGTACGGCCTTGTAATGCCTACAGTGGAGGGTTGACTCATTTGCAAGCCTGCGGAAGCGCCTCAGTTACTTCTTGCTTGGTAAACTGTAGAGAATTGAAAGTGAAACGCTTGTGTGAGAATGTGAGAATCTGGTCTACTTTAACCCTTTCCTTTTCTTTCATATAATATTATATACTAATATATCTATAATATATATATTATATATATAAATATATAATATATATATATATAATATTATATATATATATATATATATATAATATATATATATTATAATATAGTAATATATATAATATATTATAACAATTAATATATATATATATAATTACTCAAAATTAATCCATTGTGTGTTTTGTTCCAGTTTTACCTGGCTTGAAATAATAATGGTGAATCAATCGATCACCACTCTCCACTAATATATAATAATAATAATAATATAAATATATATATATATATATATAATATAAATATATTATAATTATATTATATATAATATCTATATATATATATAATATATATATAAACATTATATATATACCATATTACAATCCAACCAATCAATATAATTGTATTACAATTTATTTGTCCGGGTATGTTATCGTTGTAAAATCTTACAGAGTTTATAAATTTATAATTATGTAGGAAGTTCAACTTCACAACTGTTGAAGCGAAGCGAAAAAAACATTAGGTAATTATGGCAATTTGTAAATTTAACCTTTAAGAGGAAAGTGTAAAATGTGATTACTCTTTTTCAGTGTATAATTAATTATATGAATCCATGATCAAAATATGTAATTATTAAAATAATAAACATGAAATATGAAACATGATTAACCTTACTAATAATAGACACTGAGAACACTAAGCCTCACTAATCACAAACCTACTGTACTACCTTGAAGCTATTATTTTTAATAGTTTCATGAACCTAGTAACCTGCAACAACATTGCCATTTACGGAAAATCCTCAATGTAAGATTATTAATTAACAATTAATGACACCCCTTTACATAATTACTAATTACAAATTTTATTACTAATTACTTTATACAATTTCTTTATTACTAAATTACTAATTTACAACCAAATTTATACTGTTATGTTATTACACAAAAATTATAACCCACTCACTACGGGTCGCTTACACCTGGAACCTTGTTTGGTATCTTGTTGGATTGAGTGTTAATAGTGTCTAGAATATAGAATCTAGAAGTCCCCCGTTGGGGCAGAATAAACATTTGCTAGAAGATTTACTTCAATGCCCTTCTAGATATTTGGCTGGGGCTTGTCCCCGTTTTCAGCCCCACCTAAAAATGGACCTAAAATTTAATCGGAATTTTCAGCCGATTTGACTATAAAAAACACCAAAATGTTAAGCATTTTTTTGCCCTTAAAACGTCTGTTGGGTTCTGGTTATGTTTTTCTGTGACTGTAGTCATTCCTTCAGAATTTTCAATTCAAAATCCCATGTTTTTGACAATTTCATATCAACTTTTCAGAATTTTTTGGGAAATGACATCAAACTTGAAATTGCATAGAATGGTCCATTACCAACAATTAGCACTTAATTACCTTTCGATATTTTGAATTTTTGTGTTGCTCAGCCGTTTGTCCCAATTCTTCCAAACCCATTTTGGTTTATTTGAAAAGTGAAAAATTGATTATATTTTTTTCTACATCATTCCGATCAACATCAAATTTTAAGGGCTTGTACAATCGGGCAAGATGCATCTTTGTACTGTAGATAATTTTTTGTATATGGTATACTCAAAAGAAAAATTTTTTAAAAATTTTCAAAATATTTTTTTTTCGTATCCATTTTCCATTGGAGTGTCAACCTATTGCATATACAAAGATATTCTTTATAAAGTAAAAAAGATTGCACCAACGGAAGCCAACTATTCTTATTCTTGAAAATTTGATGTTGATCGGTGAAGAAGAAAAAAAAAATATGTCATTTTTTTCACTTTTCAAATTCAAAAAAAAGGGTTTGGAATTGGCAACGCTGGAGACCAAAAAATGCCAAAACTATCGCAAAAATCATCATGCTAAGTGTTGTGGAATGGACCATTCTATTTGCATATTTTCAAGTTTGAAAGTCATTCCCAAAAAATATCTGAAAGTTGATATGAAAAATTGGCAATAACAGGATTTTGAAATTGAAAATTCTGAAAAGGATGAGTAAAGTAACAGAAAAAAAACCCCGAAAACACCGTTTTAGCGTTTTAGAGTGGGCAAAAAAAAAGGTACATTTGGTGTTTTATATAGTTCAAAATCGGCTGAAAATTACCGAAATTTTCATGTCTATTTTTTAGTTGGGGCTGGAAAAACGGGGACCAGCCCCCAGCCAATATTGAGATTCATGCCTGCAATGCCCTTCTAGTCATAAGTAGTATAAGTGAAGGTAAGAATATCCTATAAAGGGCTCTACTTCGACCGGAAAATTCCGAATGTTCTTTGAGATGACAAATCAGATAGCATGTTTCCGTACCAGGCCCCCGCTATTCTGCTCATCCAGACACCTCTTTAGGTTCAAAAGCGTTGGCATACGCACCAGTAAGGAGCAGAAGATTAAAATCATAATGGATGATTGTATCTACTCAAAAATTATAATATATATATACTATATTATATATAATATTATTATATATACTATATTAGTATATATATATTATAGTATATAATTATATTATATATATATATATATATTATATATATATAATATTAATAAGATAATATATATATATGGCCATAAATTTTAAACTAGCTAGTTAGATAGTCAGGGACTAAAAAATAAATAAACCAGGATTGATCAACCGTACTTTTAAAGCCAATAAAAAAAAATTATTTATATTATTTATTATTATTTTTTTATTATTAATTTATGATCTATTCTCGTCCAAATTGCATATCTGTGGTAAAGAGAAATGATTACATGGGTACCCGTCGTTTCTCTTTTTCCTTTTATGCGGCCGTAGTACAATTTAAATTAAAATTTCTTTATAATTAAAAGAAATTTGGTGTTTATAATTATTATCTTATTATTATTATTATTATTATTGCTTAGTAGAGGTCTGAAAGATGGATGTCATTTTAAAATGAATTTAACTCTTTACTAGAAAAAATACATTAATTTGTAGGTTTGGAAAAAAATATTCCGCCATTATTTGTAAATTTGGTCGAATAATAATTAATAGCTTAAGGATCCAATTTAATAAGATTTATATTTTTGTAAATTTTAAAATAATTTTTGTAAACAAATGCAATACTTTGAAAGGGGAGGAGCTACTTAATGTTAAAGAAAATTTTGAACATTGGGGAAACCGCGGAGGTCCTTTCATCCTCATTTACCCCCCCCTTCATCTCCATCCTTCATTTCATTTCTTTTTTGCTTAACTTGGCAACAGCAAAAACCGTTGGCAAAAAGTGCAGAAGTCAGAGCAACAGACCCCAACGAGAAAACCACACAGAGATCACCACCGAAGCCGAACTAGGGAAATCGCCCCTACCACAAGAACAACCACCACCCACACACACACCCCTCAAGGAGTCAACTCCATCCACAACCCACCGGCTACAAAAATCTCGACATTCTCCGCATAAAAGTATTATTGCATATGATGGGAATGAGTTTGAACTGAGAAAGTGTTTGTATAAATATCCTACACGGATAACTTAGATTGATTAACCTCATTTTTTGGAATGTGTTATAATATAAACATTTTTCGTTCAAATTCCGCACAAACGTTACATACATTCGAGCATCATTGGAAACAGGAAAAATCCTTGAACTGAAACTTTTCTCTCTTTTCTCTTTCTTTGAAATTATTTCCAATTCTATTTTATTATTTATATATAAATTATATATATATATATATATAATTTATTATTGATATTATTATATTATAACAACCACAACCTACACCCTAACATCCCAACTAAACTAGCTATATTATATATATATATATATTATATTTAATATATATATATTATATATCCACAAATATTCTCCTTTGTGTGTTTACAGATATGATATTGATGACATTTTTTTATTGGGAAACCATCTACGGGGGGGCTTAGAATTAAAATGATAAATTAATTTTAATCATATATATATATAAATATATATATATTTATACTATATATAACTATATTATATATATATATTATATATATAATATATATATATAATATATAATATAGATATATATATATATATATATAATAATAATATAATATAATATACTATATCATCCTACCCTATAGTAGGGTACCCCAAGATGATACCACATTTGCTTGGAGATCAGGAGAGCCTGAGAAGCCCCAGGGTCCCAAACGTAATTAAAATTAAGATAATTTTATGATTTATATATATTTACTAATTATATTAATTTATATATATATATATTATATATATTTACTATATATATATATTATATATATATATACTATATATAATAAATATATATATAATATATATATCAATATATATATAGTGGGACAAGTTAAGTTGTGGGAGAAACAAACGAAAATTTTATGAAGATTTCTGTTTTAAAATACCCATATGGGTGTGCCCTAAACATCGCATCAGTAGATTAAAAACAGATAGTCCTGGAGTTAGTAGAAGTCAGTAGCATACGAGATCTGCGGACAAACATTTTCTGTTAGTTAATTCCACCAATTTGAAAATATTATCGGTGAAATATTGGGAACCCCCTACAACTATTTTCGCAATTTGGTAAAGTTTAATAATTGTGTTTTTTTTTTAAATAATAAAATCTATATAAATATATATAAATATATATATAGTAGTATCGATTGAGGGGCTGATCCGCAGACAACAATTATAGTTTCCAAAACACTAGATTAAATTGCTGTTTGAGAGCATTTACAGGACAGATGTTTAAAAGTTGTCATACTGACATATCGTGGCATTATTTTGTAACATACGAAAAAAACAAAATGGTGGATTACCATTTTTAATTGGATTGGTTGGGGTTTTGTGTTTTATGTTTCTTCATACCTCCTTATTTGGTTCGATGGGCGTGGGCCACAAAGGTGACCCCGGACGCCACCGGAGGGGCCAAGGGAGGGGGAGAAGAGGAAGATGAGACACCTCTCGACCACGATGAGCAAGGAGATACGGGTGCGGCTAACGATGAGAGAGATAATGAGAATCTTGGATTGAATAAGGGTAGCAACGACGAAGGTCATAATCCAGAACAAGTAAACGGAGGGGGGGGCGGAGATGAAACGCCCATAACTCAAGAAGGGAGGCAAGCCCCCCTAAGGGTTACCCCTATCCTAACTCCTTTGGACCCAGGGACCAGTCTGAACCCCTACCTCACTCTTCTTAGCCAGGCATCCCAGGTAGTAAAGCCGGAGGGCCAGCAACCAACCCAGCCAGTCGAAGGGTATCGAAACTCCACCATATATGCAAAAAAAGGTTGCGTTGGACAACACATTGAATTCTACAGCATAAAACCTGCTTACTGTTTTGACACTACTGTTAAAAAGAAAATTTTCGTAGAAATTGGGGTGGATTTGAAACTCATACACCTCCCAATTGAAAGCAAGTGGGGTTAGTCGGGTGCAGATAATACCAAACACCTCCATGGGAGAACCCGACGGCCCTCACCCAACGAATCCAGAACCAAGCCGCACAAGGCTCGGTCCGAACCCTGCTGCGGGCCTAACACCGCCTCAACAACAAACAAGCGTCCTCACAGGAGGAGTTATGGGAGGAAACACCAACGAAAGTGCTCCAGCAGGCCAGAACACCGCTAATTATGGGTTTTTACCAACGGGGACGATGCCCCCACCTCTCTATTATACAGGCATGCCACCTGGCAATTACACCATGCCTAACCAGTTCCATCCTTACCCCGGAGCATGGCAAGGATACCCCTATATGCCTCCACAACCAATTGGAGCCCCCTATTACCCAACGAATATGTTTAACACCGCTTTTCCAACGATTTCCCGAAAATTTGAAGTTATTTGGCAGACATCTTAAGACAAGAATATTGGGACAAAGGGATCTTATTCCAGATCATTACTTCTACCTTGAATGGAAAAGCTAGATGCTTTCTAGGCCCATTTAATGGAAGTCGTCAAAAATCACTTTTTGCAACAAAGTCGGCAATATCATCCCGATCAAATAGCCGAAGCCAGAAAAATATTATTGCTCAGAGATAACCTCTTAACCCACTTCACCCACAACAAAAATTACCAGATTAGAAGACACCTATTCTCGCCCAGTATAACAGATTTTTCTACAACCGGAAGAGAAAAAAGCACCGTTTTTCGACTTAATGTTGGATTTTTTGAAGTATAGAAGGAGACGGCAGACGAATTCCAATTTTTTACTGTGACTTCGTGTTTAGGAATTTAAAAAGACCGTAACGAAACCAGTTACCGAGCCGCCTTCATGAATCTGGACGGATAAAGCAATATTCAAACTCAAGGCAAAAACCTATTGGTTACTGGGGAAAAGATCATTCAATAACACGTAAATGGAAAGAAAGAGATGGAGATAGTTACCGATGAGAAGATCCTTTAGATGTCTTTGATACAGAGATAGAACTTTAATGTGGAATTGATAGAAAAGTATATCTCAAATTTCAAAATGAGAGCTTTTATTAAAAGATGAGTATATAGAAGGCCAGGAGGCCCGCCACCACTTAGGTGTTCTTGGCATAAGAAGCCAATTCGGACAGGGAGGACAAAGGGTTGAGTTAATAAATTTTCCATACACCAGGGCACAAAGCGGAGAACCATGGAAGAAGGTCTATTGAGGGAGAAAGGACAGGAGGCAAGGTGACGAACCCAGTTTACACTCCCTTCAAAGGCAGGAAGAACTGAGGCGGTAAAATTCCGCAGAAGTTACATACCTTTCAAAAAAGAGAAAAGAACGAAAGTGTGAAGACGCGCCGGTTATACAGACGGTAACATACGGAAATTTAAATGGGCACCTTAACCAGAAAGATTGTCCGCGCCCACCCAGAGTTGAGAGAAACACTTTGGTTTTTTCTTTGGAATCATGTGGACATCTACTCTTCCCAAGCATGCCGCTGGGAATGGCCTTACTGCCGAGAATGCATGGCATACCACCGAAGGGGGTCACAACCTAAGTGTAGAGGAGTACCGCCCTGGAGAAGACCTATCCCAGAAACCTTGTTGATGTTCACCCCATACAATGTAGCAAGATCGATATGGAAAGGGGAAGAGCCGATGAAAAGCTGCAGGCTCTTTACAACCCAAACAAGCGAATTGGCCAGGACCTTTTCCAAGAAGAAAAAAGGAAGGGTACAAGCCCCCAGAATGGGGAAGGTAAAGACTAATTGCGAGAGTAATATGGCTTGACAGAGTCAGCCAAGAGATTTGTGAGCGTGAATGAAGAAGTGGAACCCGAAGGTATTGGTGATGGGAGGTATGAAAGACAAGAAGTTTCTCATCCTCAGGATAGGATTAGAGAATGAAAATTTTTAGAATCGGGCAAAGAGCGAGGAGACGTAGTGGAAGAAAGTTTAAAGATCAGGAGTGGAAGAAATGGGACAGCTAAGCAAAAAGTAAAGAGGTCGTACAGCAACCTTTTTTTTAGGCGGGACGACCTTTTTACACGAATGTTTACCTTGCTCCATCCATGAGTAGTAGTATGGAGGCGAAGACCAAAGTTTTGTTTGACACCGGATCTAGCGTTAGTATTGTCACAGCCCGGCGGCTCAAACAATTGGGAAAAAGAGGGAAACCTTTTAAGTGCCCCTCCGTAAAGACCGATTTAAGGATACATGGATGTGAACAACAAAGCCAACGGTATTGAAGGAGAAATACAAGTATTATCTTCGCCTACATAAAATATACCTCACTAATTCAAGTGAATGATATAGATGGAGGAAACAGGTTGGGGGAAATATCTTTTGCACAGGTAGCAACCGTTTTGTCTAACAATTCCCATAACTTTAACTTCCTTTCTGCTAAGATGTCTATTCAAGGAAATGGTTAGAGAGATAGACATTCCAGATCTTTGCCGATCCCAAGACATTTATTTGGTTAGAGAATTTTTTGATGGCAAATCTTAAGAGAATAAGAGGACTCAAGAAAAAGGAGGAGGCAGTTACCCCAGGCCCGAGGGCCTAGAGAAGGGAGAATTAAGGATTTGAACCAAATTTTCGCTAAACCACCCGCACGTTGCTGCGGATAAGCATCTTTTTCCTAAGAAGGCCGCCTTGCCAGTCAAAAACGTACGCAACGCGGATAAGCATCATTTTTTCGTAGGGAGGCCCACGCCTGCCAGCTAAAACTAAAACAACGTACCGCAACGCGGTAAAGGGGGGAAATATAAGATCTTTCGAAGAGAGGGCCGCCTTGTCAGTTCAAATACCGAAAGCGAGCCCCCGCGGGTGAACCTCGTTCACTATCAGGAGGTCGAATCTGTCTTATCCCAGGCGTGGGAAAGAACAGCCTTCTTCCAGTTCGAAACCGACAAAATTCGCTAGCAGCGTGTGCCTCTAAACACGGATAAAAAAAAAAGACAGGGAGATGCCTGAAGGCAGGAGCTCAAGCCTAGTTGGAGACAGACAGGGTTGAAGATGGGAGGAACCGGGTGGGAATTAGATAAATCCCCCCCCAAACTTCATCACCAGCGCTGAAATTCAAAGAGAAGCCAAAACCAAAACTTTCAATTACTTTACCCCCTCCTCAAATTTGAAAGAAAATTTGGTCCAA
This sequence comes from Trachelipus rathkii, assembly GCA_015478945.1. NCBI lineage: Eukaryota > Metazoa > Arthropoda > Malacostraca > Isopoda > Trachelipodidae > Trachelipus > Trachelipus rathkii. Next base: position 12,577 of record JABUQX010060223.1, on the reverse strand, counting down.
CACCAATTCGAAGCATTTGGAAAAGTTAAAGAAGGAGTTTACGACCATTGAAGTAATCATGGAGTTCATCAATTGATGATTGATGAACGATTTAAGATTAAATTTAAAAGTAATTGAAAAGAAGACTGTTTTGCCTAGTCAATCATGCGGATATCTAAGACTCCGACCGGAAACTCAGGATAATTTTGAACTGGAGCGATTGTGCATAATGACACCAGCTTTCACCAAAGGACCGTTGTATGTGGCCAATACAATTAGTCCGGTGAGGGATAACACGGTTATCCTCAGTTATATAAATTTGAGTGACAAATCATTTTATTTGAATAAATAAAGCGTGTGCGATTCTAGAGAGCAAGGTGTATCCGCATTATAGCGAAACAGATCGAGGAGAAGCACAGACAAAATAGGACACAGAGAACAGTTTCTGCTATGTGAGCCACCTGCTCAAAGGGTCTTACGAAGACAGAGTTAAGGCGAGTGTACAAAGAAATCATCGAAGAGAAGATGTCAAAAGAAGATGCAGAGAACTGGTCTTCTCGAAAAAAGCCAGGGTCATTTGGGAGGAATTGTTAGAGATCCTCCATGGGACACCACGACCCCGTATTTGGCATAGATGATTGATGCTTGTTCCCCGTTCTTGTCCGCCTTCAGAAATTTAAGAATTGAGCTGTTACCTGATTGCCCCTTAAGAGTCATGCTTTTCAGTAAACAATAACCAGACTTACCGCCACAGTATTTGAGGACATCGATGAATTCACCGATTCCGCACATGAAAAAAGGGCGTACATCAAAGCAGGATACAGCCCCCATTCTTCACCATTACTCGTGGTGGCTAAGAAAGGAAAAATACGTTACGAAACAAAGGGTGTACTGTGGTTTTGGAGATTACAGTAACCTCAACTCCCCACACGCTCCAGGACGTTGTTTTCCTCTGCCTTGTCTATCGACGAGGATTTTTGGTTACATCCCTTAGGTAATACAGTGTTACCTCCGTAGATTTACTCGACGACGGTGTACTACGCTTTGAGATAGAGAGGAGACTACAAAAAAGCTGAGGCTTGTTTAGAACAGGAAAGGCCTTTGGTGTGCCTACTCGGTTTTAATGTTCGGCCTAAGAACTGCAACTCCAAGCAGTTTTATGTGCTGTACATTGACAATGGCCTTAAACCACCTGGTTAGGCCTTAGCACAGTCTACCTAGACGACGTAATTGGTTCTAGGAAGAAATTGTGCCCGAACAACTTTGAAAAATTGAAGAACGGTGCTCCTACTGCCTTTTCTAGAGGAAAATAAGCTTAGAATAAAATATCCAAGTGTGTAGTTTTCTACATCAAGCTGTTTTGTACTTGGATTCAAAGATAGGAAGACATGGATTACGCCCCGGATCGGCCAAGGTAGAACACATGAAGAGTTTGTCCGTCTACGAATGTGAAGGATGGACACAGAGTGTTTACTTGGGTTTCTTCATCTTTATTTCGCTCTCCTCATAAAGGACTTCTTGCCGCGTAGCACAACCTTTGTTTGGAATTTGATAAAGAAAAAAGATAATGTCCCTGTTTTTCCTTTGGCACGAAAAAATAGAGAAACAAAAGGCTTTTCGGACCACTTTTCTCAATATGAAAGAGAAAACTAGTGGTATTTGCCAGCCACAACTAACCCTTTCCCGATTACCAGCTAAGGAATTCATCCGTAATTTACCGGTGAGTCGGGAGGAGTGTATGTAGCCAACTGTACAGAGGATGAATATGAGAGGGAAAGAGAAGCCCCTTGGTTATCTATTTCGTGGACTTCCCGGACCACTCAGGGGCAGTGAGTTAAACTATGATACCGATCGAAAGGGAAGTATATGTTTTGGCCGTGGTGTTTCTGTTTGCAGTGGAAGTTCAAAAGAAAAACCATTTCAGGCTAATAAAGTCACTATCATCATGACAAACCAACCTCTCTGCTTTATTTCAAGAATAAGCAGCGACCGGCGGTTTAGCCAGGTGGAATCTCTTAGGTAAACAGCTTTCTCACCCACCATAGTGTTACAAAAAAAAGGAAGAATATACAGACATTGAGTAGGCATCCGGCATCTAATGTGTTCCTGGTTAAAGAGGTAGAAAGAACATAGATTGGCTACAACTGAATAGATTTTCGCTTTGACACTGGGAAAATTTCAAAAAGAAACAAGAGAAATTGTCCCCGAGTAGGAATTGGTATAAATGGGAAGCCAAGGAGAACCCGGAACACACCCTTCATCATCTTAATAAAAGGCATTGCTTACATTACGCTGTGGTAAGCAACACTTTGATCTTGTACCACGTTCGGACAGTATGATTACCAAGTTGTGACTAGGACCAGTTGCCACGCTTTCCACCTAGCTAGCGGGCACGGAGTCAACCAAAGATCTGAAAATAGGGTAGCAAGAAAAAGTACATTTCGGTATTCAAAATTGGTTAAGAATACTGTAGTTCAATGTGTATTATTCATGCGCTAGAGAACTTGAGTGGGTACATCAGCCACCACCACAATCTCGCGTGAAAGATTAAGGCACAGAGAGGGCAATTCCAGAAAGTATACAAGTTTGTAGGGAGATTAGAGAGTCCGCAATTGAGTTTATGACGCATGACAGGGTGAGTGATCATCGGAATACCGTAGTGTGTGACTAAGCAGTTTAGCAGGGTGCTATGTATAGGAAGGTTAGGACATCAATTACTGTGAAAGGGAAATGCCTGCTCAGTGGTGTAAACTAACAGTGAGATCAGAGAGTAGACACGCAACACATAATCGAGGTATGACACTCATATTCTTCTGTGGACAGAACACGCAAGAGAGAAAGTCGCGTCCATCAACAACAGCCGTTTATTTGTGAAGGGCGATAATGTGTTTTGAAAGAAAAGCTAGTCATATAAGTAAGCAAAGAGAGTTGAGTGCAAACTTCGCAAAGTAGGAAGGAGCAGGAGCTTGCGGAGGAAAGAGACTCGTGCACGTGACGTCGAGTGGCCCTATGCAACTCGGGAGAGTCAAATGCTTTGGAGGGTCATATGTATAGGTCACTAAGGGCCTACGCACCAACGTCCCCCCGTTCAGAGTTCCTCATGCATGAGGTAGAATAGACATAAATCGGTTTGATAGGAATGTATTTCGCCAGTTAGACTTCTCGGGACAATTGGCCAACTCGATAGGAATATTAGCGACAGTCACACTGGTACTGATTTACGGAGTAGAGTTTACAGTGTTAATATGAGTCTAGACGTTATGATGCAGGGAGGGGATCAAAGATGCAAGATATTAGATATAAGGAATAAAACAGAATAGGTAGGAGAGCTAAGCAGGGCGATTAATTAGTATTCAGAGCGGACTTCCCTTTTTTCTCCGGTAACTAGGCTGAGAACAGTGTTGCGTTCTTCCTCTCAACACCTGAAGAGGAAGGGTGGAAAGTGCTAGTATTGGACATATGAGATATATACGTTGAGACGATGGGAGCCGGCGTAGAAATTAGCAATTTATACAAGTTGGTGAGACTGATAATTTATGCTTCCATTCGAATGACTCTCAGATCGAATAAGAGGAGGAATGGCAGATTTTACATACAAGTTGTACTTAGACTGAAAGATGTGTAGTCAATGTGAGAGAAGATCACATCGACCTGCTTAGGAGCGTATATTCTGAGAACTTGAATGAAATAATATAGCAAAGTAATAGGAAAACGAGATTTTTTCCACACTCGATACGGTCAACTGCTCTTCTTATGCCTGCCAATGAGCCAAAAGATCACTCGAACTGAGCACACAATCGAACCATGGATATATGAGTGCGACAAGATAACAGAGTTTAGTTTTGAAAGAAATGATGATGAGGAAGGAAAATATATATATACATAGAAAGATCGAGGTATAATGAACTCTGCGCATACATCCCATCAACAGATTACAGCTATCAGCCTCGCTTATCTCTCTTAAATCCTTCCACTCTCATACACTCATCATTCCATTCCTTATTGTAGCTACAATTTCTTCATCGCTGCAAGACTTGGAATACCTTTACAATTAAGATCCCTGTTGTCCATAAATATATAAGGCATTCTATACAGTGTCTGCAGGTTAAAAGCAGCACTTGACGTAAGAATAAGTGTTACGACCACAACTAGTGTTCTCCTCATTTCTCAATATAAATGATCATTTCTTCCAATTTTCATTGAGTTGAACTAATTATTATTATAGTATATAATATTATTAATTATTATTATCCTCATTATTATTGAATTATATTGATTATTATTATGTATTAATTATTATTGTGAGATGTTATTGTTATTGTTTTATTTTTATTATTAATTATATTCTGTGATTGATGTAATTCATTATATTGGTATAATTATGTATTTGATTATTAGTTATTGAGACTTAGAGGAATCAAAATATTACTTTATCGCTTAAGAAATTAATTCTCGGGGAGGTTGAACCCCCCTGGACAGTCCTGTGAGGTCATACTCAGCCTGATTATTATTATAATAGATATGAATTTATTGGTAACTTATAGATATGATATATGACTAACAAGCTAAGTAGGTTAGATAGTGATACTCACTCACGTCATAAGTACAAATATACCTACGATAAATAACTTTTAGGATATAAATATAAGCAACAACCATTAATAATAAGGGCCATATAATATGTACAAGGAGTTTATATAAATAATGAGAGTAATATAAACGTCTTTATCCATTAGTAATAGCTCTCATTAAGCTGCTTTACACCACTCGCACTAAACAACCAAATCTCAAAGTATTTCATGAATTTAAACTCATGTATCCATAAGTTTATCGATATAACTAGGTACAAGTATCAATATATAATATAATATATAATTATGTCCTACGTAATATAATGTTTAATAGGTGGTAATACTCTAATATAAATACAATAAATATATACATCTCAAGAATAAACGGAGTATTAATTTGATTATAGAGTCAGGCTATCCTGAAACTCCTAAATAATTTCATAACTCACCGATCCATGCTATGTATACTAACGAACTTAATACGGTTAGATTCACTACTTATATACTATATGGTACTAAGTAGATTAGTAAAAAAAGTACTTACTCACTCTAGTCATATATAGTTATTCAACTAAATACAACACTTATATTGACTATTTTAATGAAATGATTAGTAAGTTTATGGAATACCTATATACCATACGTAATAAACACTGATATTATATATAGTCTATATATATATATATCACCTCTTATAAAGGTATAATATTAATACTTATACACTATATATATTAGATGAGTAGAGAGGACCGAGTGGCAAGAGAGTAGAGAATTTTTTTAAAAATGAGTTTTCTTCCTATCAATAAATAAGAACCAAGTAATACAGTTCATCGTGCGAAATCGGATATTAAGATTTGCGTCTAATGTCGATGTGCATCACAGGCATCCGGGCGAAAGAGATCATCATAAATATAACTCGCTCACCCAATCACTCATATGTTACGAACAAAGTGCACGACGGCCTCATAGGCTATACAGTCGGCTTTCCGCTTCTCAGGGTGTGTACGAAAACAGAAGTAAGAAGGAATATGAGGGAGAGGAGATATGCACGCAAAAAATAGAAGAACAGTTTGGAGAGAGGCAGTCAATATTCAGGGTGAATAGAGAGATTGGATACGGATAAATGGAGCGTCGAACAGTGCAAAAATTGAGTAAACATTTTAAAACAGACTCCGTCAAGAACAAGACGCGCTCCTCTCGCACCAAATATCGAACTCGATCGCATATAGCCTGTGCTATGTGAACGAGACTAGAAACTGCGGCAAAGAGAATCTCATGGGCTAGAGGATATGAAAATGCTCCGAAGGAAACCTTGACGCCAGTGACTAAAGTGAAACAAAGTACGATACTCTTTTCCTACCCCATCCCACATTGTAACTCAGTAGCAAATGGAAGTCCATTCATCTATATACCTCCAAACTACACAAATAATTTCTTAAAATCTTGGATTGACATGAAAGAACATTATCTCTCTCGAACGCCCCTGTAGACCATGATTGGTGACCCTACCTTTCCAGACAATTATACTCTCGTCACTCCCAACCGTTTGACACGTCCCGGAACAACCTCTCGTACTTTATAAGTGACTCAAGGTGCAAAACAACGCCCATTCCGCCCACGGACTATTTGATAGCCACAGTAAATACGGACTACTCATACACAGATGATGATGTCCTCTATTAGCACTCTTACTCTATCCCTTACACCAACAAAGAACTGATGGTTCGACGCACAGAGCGTGGGAATGCTTTTTCAGATATGTAGCACAGAATTCTCTGGGAAACGAGGCAAGAGCCATACAAACCGAGAAGCGAGTAAACCATGCTAACTTGTACACAGCGTAAACTGCCGTAGTACGAGTTCGATAGTCTCTCATCACGTTTTTCAGTGAGGGAATGTAAACACAACATGCGACTCAAACAAAGTTGACACCCTGCATTACCCTCTCTCGAGCTCGTAACACCCGCACAGCGAGTCTATCACGAGAAGAGAACACAGCAACTTAACACATCACTCGTGGGACAGACATAAGAGATTACGTGAACTAGGAAACGCATAGTGAACTCTCTGACGATCATCACTAGTCACAAATAGTAGTCTCAGCAAAGCGACGTTAAATTGGTAACAGACCACAACGGACTACCCCGTCTACACACGACAAGATGGTCGATCATCTCAATATGCAACATATGGGTGAAATCGCCGGAAAGACGCCGCGTCCAGGCAGTGACATCACAAAAAGTAATGTCTCACTCCACAAAATTCCGAGACACAGGAACCGGACTAATTGTTGGAGCATTGCATGCATGGTTCCTCAGACGTACTAATCGCACAGCCTTAGATAGTCTCACGAAAAGAAGGAAAAGTTCTCCACTTCCAACCACCTCCGTAGTCACTCGTTTAGATTAAGTTCGCTAAACCCCATTCCTGTTCTATTGAGCATTACATAATATGCGGTTTTGTCCACATATTATCTCTTGTAACCTTCATCACTCTGCTTAATTCTCTTCTACTGTTTATACATAAACTATCTAATCCCCACACGACATAATTTCAGTTTCTCAATTATGAACTCTCATCCTCAATTCCTCCTAAATCTATTGGAATTCTAGCTCTCCTCGCTCTTCTCCCTTATAATATCTTCTAACGAAAATACAAACTAAACTTCAGGAAGCCACCAGTATAACACTAGAAGGCAGAATATAGGTGTATGTGAAGCCCCTATGGTATGAGGATGACTCCTCCTATTAGATAGAACTCAATGGATAACTAAACGACCCATACCCCATAACACAACAAGACTCATCACACACCTCACTAACACACAATAAAAAGATCAGACTAATATATTGACTCATATCTTCCAATCTATGTTAATTTAGTAGAAATTTGGAAGTAAATTTAAAGGCAGGTGATTTATATATTGTCCCTAATCACACTCCCCATACCCTCTAACCTAACCCTCAACATAACATAGTTCGTATAGATTCTATCTTACCTATAGATGGAGTTCAGCCATATATATGTAACTCAACAGATAAGACCAGGCACCCCTCTTACTCACTACTAGCTACTCTCACCAAAAAACATACAGTTCATGTATCATATATTGTAACTATATGATAGCTTCTACACCTGACAGTGAAATGAGAAATGCTCACACACTAAATAAACTCGATTCGAAGATTGATAAATGATATAAACAATCATGTCCATTGTTTATCTCTCACTTCGCTGACGTGGGAGGACAGATTATCGCAATAGTCTTTGCGCATACACAGATTGGACGGCGATTGATCGATAGAGCAAATTTTCACGATGACGTGAACCGAATGACCGAAATGACGAGATGAACCGATATATGCAATATTATATTAAATTACTTTCTCTCTCTCTCACTCTCTGTCTCTCATGCTCTCTCCTCTATATAGTATTCATACTAACCTGTATCAAATAATTGGATTATATAATATACTTATATTGAACACTCACTAAGTCCGGGTGAATAGGTGTCTATATACAGGACTATATACTAGATGAGTATTATTGATACTACCTCTCTGAAAAGCTTACACTTAATAGTTACATTCCCTCAATTTGTATATATATGATTTACCTAGTAGTAGTGTAATAATATAATATATTTCCTTAGCAGAGAAAGAAGGAATAATTTACTTTTTAAGTTTATTAATATATATTGCATTATATAATTATTTTACAGCCGCTTATACTAGTGGTATCTAAGTAATCGGATACCTTATTATAATTTTAAAGTATTATTAGAATAAAAGTTACATATCTCGTACTACGCGTTCCTATATATTAACTAAAAAATTTATATTTTTAGTTAAGAAACACTTATTTAGTAGATTAGTAGATATGAGCGGTAAACTATATATTAGACCTGGATAGTTTAGGTATAACGATCTGTCTATTCAATGGCTATAGACAGAGAGTTGTTAGAGAGCTTCAACTCAATCTCGCAATTGTGTATATTAGTATATTTAGCTAGTATCTCAAGAAATTATTTTTTTATATACAAAAAAGTACTCAATAAAATAATATAATAATGATTCAATAATTAATATATAAATTAATTAATATCAATAATATTACATAAATAATAAATACAATATAATCAGAAAATAATATTTATAATAATAAATTACATAATATAATTTTATAAAAGTGAATAAATTAATATAGTAATAATATGTAATAATGCAATTAATCAATAAATAATATAGAATATTTTAGAAAAATAATTAGTTAAATAAAATAATTGTACAATAAATCAACTAGTATAATTATTTAAATATCATATATAATATATTAAATATATTAAATAATATTAAATAGAAACACATCACATATATTATAAATAAATATAATATTATATCTAAATCTATATACTCATAGAAAAAGTAGATAGAGTAATTAGAGATAAGAGAGATAGATTGAAGGAATATGACAAGGGAAATGAGAGATAATGTAATTAGAGATAAAAGATAACCGTGATAGGTCAAGTGGCTTCTCAGTTACATGCATAAAAAATATTTAGACCAGGAGACTTAAATGAAAGGTTTCAAGTTTGCAGATGATCAGCGCCACCAATCGGCTACCTCAAAAAGGATTAATGATGGATGTATATATAAAGATTAATAAAGAATAAAGAGAGGTGAAAAATAACAGCGCAAACCACAAGGGCGACAGCGGATTTTCAATACAAAAAATAAAAATATACAATATAGAAACCCAACCAACACAACTTTTCTAATTAAGAAAACAAAAATAAGTATACACGATGTTAAGTAAGTAAGTAAATATAAAAACCTAAATTAATATTAAAGCAGACCTAATACAGCTAACGATAAGTACAGTAGAAAGTAACTATAAAGCCTAAATTAGTATTATAAGCAACTAAAAAAAAAAAAAACACTAACTAAGTAAGTAAAAACAACTAAGTATTAAAATAGTATATAACGTTGAGTTAAACGTTGAGTTTAAAAACTCTTACATTTAGACTTTAAGTCAAATAAACCTCGTTCCTATAGCTTAAAAGAAATCATTTAGCCTTAGTTAATAAAACGGCGCAACGCTTTAAACTAAACACATTAACTTTTTAAAATAATTTATTAATACCTAATATAAGGCGACCTCTATAATACTCCATAACAATGAAAAGTATAAAAGTATACCTATTTCAGAAAATGAATTTTGCGAATACCAGCCTTATGTTCGCTACTCATCATCGATAATTCAACAGGACCCACAGCAATTTCATAAATGTGAACCCAAAGAAGGAAACAAAACGATCTCCCCTGGTTTAGTTCTTATATCGCTACAGGAGACGAAGCACCAACTTCTACGCAAACAAAGAAGAATAACCTCACAGACTCTAGTTTATCTCCTGTATGAATGTCCTTCCAGGACCATTAAAGAAACCACCTCCCCATCATCAAGGGACGACACTAAAACTGGCCGTAACCAACAGACTCCCACACACAGCCAACCAGAACACAACATCCATCTACCTCTAACCATCGTTTCGAAGACCAATGTTTCTAAATAGTACATCTCAACACACAAAAGAGGAAACTTCCACCACCCAAATATCGCAAGGATTTCAAGCTATAATGACCCATCTCCTTAGTAAACAAGTCGAGATCCTCCACACCACCCACAAACAAAAACTGAACACACAGACCGTAAGTCGAACTGCCCATATTTTGGATACTACCGACAACAGAGAGCGAATCACAAACCAACGAACGCGAGCACAGACTTAACAAACTCGAGACATAATCACTGCAAACGCAACCAGAGCAGACCCTCCCATGAAAGCAACTTATCTTATTTCAGAGCCACCACTAACCACAGGGCGGCATAACAAGCCACACCACAACGATCCGACAAACCCACCACATCAACAACAACTTTCACCAGCAAACAGCACAACGAGAACAATCCCACAAAAACCATCATCCACATAGCGTACAACAACCTATCCACATACAACGAGAGCACTCCCCACACCACCAAACTACACACTCAACAATGTTAACCAAAAACCTGGCAACAACCACAACAAATCCTTCCACGAAGTAGAACTCACACAGACAAAAGCGAACACACACAGTTCGCAACGCGCAAACACCTCAACACATCGTCCACATTCTTCAAGCGTCACACACTACTTCAACACAGCAATAAGACCACCCCGTTATACACACACCGAACAAACACACAATAATCAACCATCTGGCAAGTCACCAAACCATACTCTATCTAACAATAGACATAAACGCAGACCACACACACGGCTCCCACCGCACACCAACATAAGCAAACAATCAACAATGACCGCCAGAAGCAAGCCGTCCTATCAAGAGAACGTTAATTAAATTTTAATTGAAAAACTTGTCAGAACATACATCAAACCACAATTACATGTTTTTCGAGTAACGAAAGCTTTGAAAACACAAACCAAAAATAAATCACCCCACATCAACTTTTCTTCTCCTCCATCGCTCCCTAAATATGCTTTCTGGTACTAGAAATGAACAAAAGAGGACGAAACTACACTCATGGCATCTCCTCTAGAAACAAAAAAACATATCAACCTTTCTTACCTACTTCTTGGACTATCCAATTGTAGCGTAGCCCATATGAACTATAACTTTAATTCCTTTTATTTCACATAGAGAAGTTCGTTTCATATAAACTAATACCTTTTCCTACCCCACCTTCCTTTAAATAAATCACTAGGTTCGAGTCATGTACAATGACCCAAATAATTACTTTCTTTGGGAATTACGAGTACCAGGAAATACTCTTACCTTAAAGAATCAGCACATAATCTTTGTAGACATTTAGGCCAACACTAGCAGTTTGCCCCAGTCCCAAAGGGTTTGCTTCCATTTGATGATCGTATTGTATTACACTGTCTTAAATCTTGAATTCTCACTATGATATTTTTCACAGCTCATATATGCCAGATATAAATCTATAGAGAACCCTCGTGATATACTGTCGCCTTTAGCGACACTTCACCTTCATATTTCTTTTCAGAAAAACTAAGGCTTTCGATCTAGCACTGTGAGAAAACCCAATTTATCCAGCAATGTTATGACTACTGTCATTTACTACTCCCTCACGGATGTGCTTTCAAAACTTTCAAAGTTCCAGTTGAACAATCTTATGAGGCAATAGAAAAAAAATATTACCCTTTCTTCCAAAATTTCTTATTCTGATGACGTCTCTACTGAAATTGTGGAATTACGTCAATATACCTAACATTTCTTCCCCTTTTCCTTTGGTTTTTTTAGTGGGTTTTTTTTTTTTCCCTTTTTTATAAGTTTCAAACCTTAACAAGAAATTCATTGGAATCAAAGACAATATCAATAAAATCCAAACATGCACCCTTACACCGTATTTTCCCCAAATAAAATTCATTCCCTACATTGGAGGAGGAACTTCTGGCACGATTTTTTTTCTCATAGTTCTTGTCATGCGACTGTATTATTCCGTGTGATGTTGGATCATGAAAGCAGGGATGTCATATCTCCTTTTGCCATTATATTTCAGATATGAGAATCTTCTTTCTTGCTCTTCAATACCTTTCTAAATAACCCAACTTCATAAATTCATTGTCCTTTTGTCCCACCTTATAATTCTACGGCACATGGTTTCGATCAGTGCTTCACCTACTTCTTATCTGGTACCGCTATTTCTAGGCCTCAGACAGTAGCACATTGCCTCGCAAGATCGCTGGACGCTCGCTTGGAAAAATTCTCGTTTCTCCTATCACTCGCTATTTTCATTTAGCTTGAAATCGTTGTGCAGGGATTACTCTTCGACGAGCAAAGCTGGCTTTCATCAAAGGAAAGTGCGCTTTAATAAACACTACTTTGGTTTCTCAGATAACCTACTGAGATCAAATCGATTTATCCCCAGTTCAACAACCCTATCTCTGTAACTAGATCTGCCCTTTCCTCGTCTTTGCTCTTTATTTTGTCTAGGAACCT
>JABUQX010060222.1:25000-40000 GCA_015478945.1 Trachelipus rathkii | reverse complement strand
ATAAATACATTGAGTGATTTCATTGTAAGAAGTTCGTTTTCATGGAGCTATCAGTGTGAGCAAATTTAACAATTCTTTGACCATTCACTCTGAAATCCAGATTTATGTTTACTTCTTTCTCTTTTTCGCCATGATCCTTCTTGATCAGAGAAATATAATTTTTATTAAACTCTGTTAATGAAAGTATTCTCAGATGACTCTGGAAGTCTGGATCTAAAGAAAATCTATTAAAGAATGGGGGTTAATTATCGATTTCTGTATAGACCTTTCGCTTTCTCATAATGTTACCGCTGTTTTCATCAACACTATTTTTATTCACCTACAGTAAAATTAGATGAGTTCTTTTAGCTGTAATTGTACTATTATTCTATCTTTTGGCATAAGAAGAGGTCTATCCCCTCTCGCTTATCTAAAGATTCATATATTCATTAACAGTGGTGTGGGGAGGTGTGTCTGCATCTTGTTCTTCCCCAAATATTTCAATAACCATAGTAATGTCTTCTGGTTTTCTTCCGATACCTCGATTATAGGGGTTAAAATAGAAGGAAAATATTCCAACACTTGAACATCTGTATGATCAAAACCATAGGGATATTCTTCTAGATCTGGACCATTGTTATTCATAGAATGGTCTGAAGAATTCATTAAAAGTCTCTCTTCAATAATCCTTCTTTCTATGTTATCTATGAATGCTTGTCGTATCCTAAATCCTTCGGAAGAAATATCACTATCTGTGTCTTCCCAACCTACTGCTTCTATACTTCTGTTAAGTATATTCTGGTATTCATATATACTCAGTCCAGGAGGCAAGTTAGGATTACTGTGCTCATTTGTCAGGAGCTCATTTTCTCTAGAGCCTTCTGATAAGGGATTAACTAAAGGGTTCATGGAGAGTTCATTATCAAGAGGACCTCCATATAATTGATTTAAAATCGTTTGGCGTTGTCTGGTACCTTCAATGGACAAACCCAAGTTATTCATAATTGTATGAAGCCTTCTAGCTCTTTCAGAAGGAGTATCGCTTTCGATATCTCTTGAATTGGATAATTGTACATTGTGATTCATTAAATCGTCCCTTTCTTCATTCAAAGTAATACAATAATCATGGTCTATCATATGACCATTTCTAAGAAATTCTGCTGGGGGTTCTGGATATTCATTATCGTTATTGAAAGCTTCACTTTCGTTAGAAATACCTATAATAAGATCTATAACTTCTGGTTCTTCTAACCATGCCATGAAAGATGAATCTTCCTCGGAAGATTCCCATTCTAAAAGGGATAAGGTATCTATTGAACCTTCCCATCTCTTCTATGATGACATTATCCAAATTTTCTTCGTAATCAAGATCTGAGAAGAAGCCATATCAATTATACCCAACCAAAGTCATTATAAATCTATGTGGCGTAATTTCGAAGGAATATCTTGCATTACGAAATAAACACTAAAATCAGTTTACTGACAGGATATATGTCTCTTTGACCATCTGTAAAAATATCATCTTGGTTTTCTACTGAGGAAAGTTTCATTGTTTATCCAAGGCACAGTGGCCATTCTATATCGATATTGTTCTTCAATAACAATATCTTCATTGTTTCTGTTGCTAGAATCAGTCCTCGTTTGCTCCTCTAATAGCAAATTTGGTTCGGAATGAAGCCAGGAATAATTACTCCAGAGCTTCCTAAATATTTGTATATAAAAGAAGCGATTTGTTGCAAAACTCTTTCGTCTTCTTCTTTATCTTCTCTTTTCCTCTTCATTGTTGCATTAGAGCTATTTGTGTAGTTTTCAATCTATTCAGCATGAGAGGAAATAATATTCTCTTATATTTCAAAATTAAAATTCAAAGATTCAGAAGTCTATTCTAAATATCTCTGCGATGAATTCAATTCTTCATCTTTAATATAAAACTATCAGAAGAAGTTTTCTTAAACTATAAGAAACTGAATTAAAAACTGTTCTTTAAAAAAATATTCAGAAATTTTTTCAAAGTTTTTAGCATTTTTCTAATGCCCAGTAACTTTTCCAAAGTCTTTTCAGTCACTAAAATTGTTCACAAATTTTTCCATGCTTATTAGCTTTTCCTAAATGCTTGTGCTGAATACACTTCAATGTAAATATTCCAGTCCCTAATAGTCACAATGTTTAAAGCAAATATTTTTTATTTAAAGCACCAAAAAATAATTTAGAATTTCAACCACTGTTTCAAAATTTTAACATATCATAAGCTGTAAAGGTATATTAACTCTCTGTTTTATTTTAAGTACTTTAAATTTGCACCAATAATTTTTTTACATTGAGTGGCACTAATAAACTGGCAGGACAAACGTCTGGTTGGCGTAATTTTTAATTACTTTGTTATTAACTTTTCTAATATTCACTTATGGAATGGAAACTGTTTTTTTTCGCTTTATACAAAGAACGAGTATAAAGACAAGGTTTTTCGCTTGTTTTTCTCAATTCATTTTTTATTGAATATGATCTGTTCAAATATTCAAAAAATAGTAATAAAAGATTAAAGGCAAGTTTTTAATCACTTAATATTTTCTAATATAAGTAGTTGTGATGTAACTATTGTAAACAAAAAAAATATAATAAATATATTTTTTCTGAAGTCTTTGTTCACAACAATGTTCTATGTTGTCTATAAACTATAGTTAAAAAAAAATAGAATATAGGAATATTTTCACTGTTCTGATTTGGCACTATGTTCTTAAAATGTTCTCAAAATGTGAACTTTTAACTCTAGGCTGTTCTAAAGTCTTTGTTCTTCAAGGCTGAACTATGACTCTAGGCTGTGTATACTTCTTATAGGACTTCATGTTCCTTTGTCAAAGCTGATTATTTGTTCTTCAATGCGGAACTATATTTCTATTTTGAATCCAATCGTCCTATTGCACCTTGCATCTTCAAGTTCTTTTAATAAAAATCTTTCTGAAAGTCTTGTGTTCTCTTGGAACAATGTTTGTAAGTTTTGTTGTCACTGTAGAACGTTGTTATAAAAGAATCAATATACTGTGTTCTGGTTGAGAACATGTTCTCGATGAAAGGGTATTCTCCGTATGACCTGTTTGTTCTCTTGTGACCTTGTTCTTCTGGAACAATTTGTGTTCTGGGGTCAAGGTCAAAATAGAACCATTCTTGTTCTATGACTTTTAACTTGTTCTGATGACCTTTTAACTTGTTCATGTAAGGTCCTTGTCTAATAATTGTCACTTTTATATAATTTACAAAACACTGTAAATTATTATAAAAAAACAATTGATATATTTTTATATGTAAAAAACACAAAAAAAAAAATCACTTTGCATATATTTAGCCACACAATTAAAACAAAAAAACCCGAAATCATTTGGGATTTTCTACTTTTCCAAATTTTTCTACGGATAAAGGGTTATTTCCCTTTTTGTTTTTAATTTTTTTCAAGAAAGAATTTTTTAACAGGTCGAGGGTCATTTCTCTAAATATAGGAGAGGACGCTATAACTATTTTCATGAAAAATATTAAAGATATCAGTGAAGTCATTTTCTCAAATTTTTTGTTTTGTTTTTACTCTTTTCAACGAAAATACTTTTTATTAGTTATATACTCGATTCGATACGACATAATATATACATAATCAAAAAAATCAAAAGTAAATAATGGTTTAAAGTTAAAATAAATTTCATAAAATAAATTAAAAATTGCATAATAATAAAACAAAACAAAAAAAATAGACCAAAACAAAACAACTCAAAACAACACAAAACAACACAACCAGATATAATATATATATCATGTAATGTGCTTGTTTGGGTGTTTTAAAGCATATAGAGCAAGAAACAATGAATAATGGAAGTTGCAAAAACGAATAGAACGTTGACGCACTATGATTCAAGTTTTCAATATTTTTATCCGGTGCATTTTCCAGCCTTGCTCAATACGTTTTTTGCTGTCGAACGTCCTTCTTCAATATTTCGTTGTATTTCCGGGTTCAATGCCTTTCGCCTCTTACAACATTTCATTCATTACTCTGTCTGAGGAATATTATGCTAGACGGTATTGTGTGAAATTGAACTTCAGTTTTTCAAAAATAGAACTGGAAACATTCTAACCGCACATTTTTCTTATCTCCCCTTATAATGATTTACTGTTTAAGATTCGAAAATTTCCTAATTTTTTTTAACATAAACTCTAGGTTACTTAATTCTTTATATTAGAGAACCCGGTATTTACTAAAATGATTCCTAACTCTATACTATCAATTTAGTAAAAATAAAAAAAAAATTGATTACTAGTCTTAGATTAATTAATTTAACAAATGCTGAATTGACATTTTTTCTATGTTTTCGGGTTCATAAGAAATTGTTTCATCGGAACAAAGACAAAAACAAATGAATCAAAAATATTCTTTTATAGTTTTTTATGGTAGTTTTGCTTAAAAAAAAAACAAACAAAAAAAAACATATAAAATGAAGATACTAATGTCATTAATCAAAATTTATTTTATTATTATGTTTAGATTGGTTTGCTAAAGTTTTGGTTAAACGTAAATACTGTGCTAAGTATGTATTCATTGTTTTTTTTTTCTAAAATAAAACTGATAATAGGGAATTTTTTCCTATCACCCATTTGTAAAAAATTTGTTTTGTAATTTTTTGGAAACAATTACATATATGTTTTCATTTAAATTTTAACAACCTTTTTGTGTTGAAATTTGCACAAGCTGAAATATACTATATATAATAAGACCCAAAGGTGTTATTATATTGCATACCGTCTTATGCACAATTTCCTATCTAATTTAAACTTTAGTGTAAGTGTATTATTTTGTATATAAAAATACATTTCTCTTTGTATGTACGTACTTTACCTTTACGTAAACAGAGAAGTTCTGGTCGAAATTCAATGGAATTTTTTGTTGGACACAGAGGTTATATGGTAAGTGTTTGGCCTTGTGTGTCTCAAGAGATTCCAAGTGCGAATTGGTCAAATATCCTTCGTCTCCTCTTTCGGAGCTCATGCGAAGATGGTAGTAGCCACTACAGAGAAAACAATATCCTTCGTCTCCTCTTCCGGAGCTCATGCGAAGGTGGTAGTAGCCACTACAGAGAAAACAATATCCTTCGTCTCCTCTTTCGGAGCTCATGCGAAGGTGGTAGTAGCCACTACAGAGAAAACAATATCCTTCGTCTCCTCTTTCGGAGCTCATGCGAAGGTGGTAGTAGCCACTACAGAGAAATGCACAGAGGTGATAATGACCATATCCATCCTGATTGCGAGAGCGCCAGTCTGGTGATATCCCACTTTCCATGTAGAATTCACCTCTTGTTGAATTAAATGATACGCTGATTACCATAAATCTTTATTCCTACCATATCCATAAATTCCAAAATAAAACATAGCTGAAAAACCATAACTAAAAAAAACCTGTAATAATAAAAACAAAGAAACATAGTATAAATCAACTGATCTTTAAAATAATAAGTTTACTAAATTTAATATCTTGATTGAAATTTAATTAGTGTTACATTTTTAAATATCTAAAAATTTACAAGAATATTATAATCTATATTTTTACCAAGATAAAAACATTGATTACAATATGATTATTAATTACCATTAAAATATTTCTTTAATGTATATTGTTAACGATAATTTTTAAATTAGATTTACATTTTTAACATGTTTAGGCAAAAAATATAATATATATTCAAATATAATAATTACATAAATATAATTGCATTTTCATTTCATCATTAATTATAAAGATAGTTCCAATTTATTTCAAGGATCTAAACAGAGTTCTTAATTTTACAATGTAGTGTTATTTTATTTATTATTATTTTATTTTTTATTAATTTATATTTCTATTATTAATATTAATATTTTATTATTATTGATTTTATTATTATATTATTTCATTATTAATACTGATCCACTCGTCAATATGCTGTATTGATTAGTTACTTTTTGTTAGCATTATATTAAAGTGTTCTAGAACAAATTTTTGTCATGCCATCAAGTACCACTAAATAAACAATTATATTATAAATATTATTAGATAGAATTATTATTAACTGCGTTAATTAAAATTAGTAACAATAAATGTTATTGGTAATTACCTCTGCTCCTTGACCAAAACTCTCCAACAGCCTAGCTTCACATTTTGGCGTAATTAATTTATGCCCTGTTTTATATTATTGTTTATAATTAAAAAAAAAATAAAGAAAAAATTATATAATATAAATGAATATTATAACGTATATCAATATACATTATTGAGTTTAACATATATTTATAATATTCCATTATATTATGAATTTATCTATTTGGCATTGCAATTCAAGAATATAATTTCCCTAATTTAAGAAGAAACTTGAGTTTTCTGAATGATTATTCGGGAGACTTTATATAAATATACACATCCTCCCCTGACTTTACATGCGCTAACTAATAATCCCTAAGTTTAAGACGTTGTTTATCCCAAATATCTATCTGTCCGACTTGATCACGATCTAATAGGTGGTAAGTCTATGATAACATTCTAAACCTCCATCTCTAAATCTATCTCCCTCACTTCTCTCTCTGTCTCCTCCTGTTCTCTCTCTGCTCTTTAGGAGTACATCTTAAAAAAAGGGGTTTCTTAGGGGATAGCAGATGAATCATTCCTTGGATTTCAAATGCGGTTCTCCCTAATGGTCTCATAGGGAATCTTTTAGGCGGGGTCTTGCGAAAAAAAGCGATCAGCGAAGATTTGTTTTTATGCTCATAAAAGCGTCAGAGTTCTGCTTAAAGCAGTAAAAAGATTTTCAAGTACATAAATAAGTTATGGAAGTTATGATAGATTGGCGTCAGTAGAAACAAAAGCCACAACAAATAAGATTTTAAGTGCTTACTCGACTAAAATGAATTTAAGTCTTTCATTATTATATACCTACTTTATAAGACATGATAAATGTATTATATATATCAATATATAGTATTATAATATATTTATATATATATAGTATATATATATATATAATATACTATATATATATAATAGTATATATATATATATATACTATATATATTTATACCATAATATAATATATATATTATTAATATATATATCATTATATATATAGAGTATTATATATTAATATAATATTAAATATATATATAGTATATATATTATTATAATATTTATAATATAATTATATAATATATATAATATTATAATTAAATATAATATGATATCATAAAAGATCCACAACTATCTTTACGGTCTTTACCTCAGAAGATTTTACTACCTCCGTTTGCTATCAAGCTGCTGCAGATAGCCTCGATGCCGATTATGGGAAAACACGTGGTCACTCTTCTCAAATGTAATGTTCTTTTTCTGTATTTTTTTCGATAACAGGGCATTAAAACGACCATTCTTATTTTGCATGTTATCCAAGGAGCTGTTTTAGGTTACGTGCGTCTGCTCTCTCTCTCTCTGCCGGTCTCTCTCACTCTCTCTCTCTCTCTCCTCTCTCCTCTCTCTGCTCTCTCGATCTCCTCTCTCTCGTCATCTCTCTCTCTCTCTCTCTTCTCTCTCTCAAAAATTCGCAACTGACCAACGAATACCGTATTCATTACTATGTGATTAAGAAATTCAAATGCAAAATATGAGTTTTTATTAGGGATAAGAAGAAGAGGAGAAGAAGAAAAGAAGAAGAAGAAGAAGAGAAGTAAGATGGAGGCTAAGAAGAAAGTAGAGAGAAGAAAGAAGAAGAATGAGGAAGGAAAAAAGAAGAAGCAGAAAAAGAAGAAGAAGAAATAATAATTAAATTATTCATTTATCTAATGCTTAAATATATTTTGAGTTCTTCAAAGGAAAAGTCCACGTTTTAACAAATCAAATCTTCCTTAAGCCGCCTATATGTATTATATATTATTATATAAGATTATATATTATATAAATATATATATATATATATATATATATATATTAATATGTCTCATATTATATAGTATATATTATAAAATAATATATATAATATCATTTAATATATTATATTTATATATCATATATATTATATCTATAATTTATATTATATATAATTAATAGGATACTATATAATACTAGTTATATATATAATATCAAATACTAATATATAGCATTATTATATATATACGCATCGTACATATAATATAATAATAGATGATAATAATAATGATAATAATAATATATACATTAAAAAATTAATTAAATAAATAATATAAGTATATATATATATATTAATGTTAGATATATATATATCTATTGTACATATTATATATTATATTTATATATTATATATTATATATATCTGATATATGATATATATATATATACAAGTATATATATTAACCTATATAAAAAAAGCTTTCATTTAGTAACATTGTTTGTTAATTTTGGGGCAAGATTAAGTCAATCAGTGCTTGAAGAAAAATAAGCTTTTAATCCCTTTGAGTTCACGGTTAATTATAACTATAATTGACCGTGAAGTCGAAATAAAAAAGACATGGGAAATTTATTTTATTCAGTATTTTTTAACGTCTATACTACACATTTAAGAGCTCGAAGTCCGTATTTATTTTATTAAAGCAAGGAGGGACTTCAGGCCGACTCAGCACGTGGTCCAGACTACGGTCTCCGACGATGACATTCACCCGTGCTCGAGCAGCCGAAAGGACGGGATTTTCGATTCCATCCTGTCCAATTTTATACTGGGAGTTAGAGAAATAGGGGAAAGGTGGGGTAGAGATAAAAAACCCCATCTCCTCAACGACGATGCGAACGAAAAACGAAACGAGATATACAAAGCGCGACAAGGGTACGGCGCGAGCGGGTGGCGGAGGCAGTTGTAAAGCCGGGGCACGGTGCAAAGGCGGACTGCGGGACCAAGTCGGACGGCGCGAAAAACGGGTTTAGCGCGCGCAAGGAAACGTGAAGTGTCTGTGGCTCTGTTGTGTGGCGAGGAGGAGAGAAAGAACAAAAGGGGTTAGGGGCAATTGAATTGATGTGTCATGCACATCCAAAAGGGGTTGTAGGGTAAACAATTAGTCAGCGTCATGAGTAACTGAAGAGAAAAGGAAACTGCGGGCCTGGAGTAAAGAGATGGAGGGATAGAAGAGAAGGGGAGGGTAAGCGTGAGTAGTGTGACAGGGGTGTTGTGGTGTGTGTGTGTGTGTGTATGGAATGTGAGTATTGGTAGGCGATCTTGTGTAATGAACGAACTCGGGTAATGATGTTGATGACTGCTCATCAACATAACCACATCGGCTGTGTGCACCTACGGCTGCACACATATGTAATTAACATTAACAAAGGAACATGGGGAAAGGGGGGAAGGGGTAATAATAATAATAATAATCATTCCCCTTACTACTCATAACATAACATAACATATTTTACTATCACGTGTACGCACGCTACGCGTGCATACACACGTGCATGCGTACACACGTGTACGTATTTCTATGACCGTATTTCATGTACGTCCCACTCTCTATCTAGTACTCCCAACTAACGTAGCGGAGTCGGAGCCCTCCCCGGAGGGGGAATTAGTCCTACCCCGTAGTTCCCCGGCAGGCCGAGAGACCCCGAGACCCCGACTCCGGTGCGGTATACCCTTGGGGTTATTCTTAGATTAAAAAAAAAAAGCAAATTTAATAGAAAGTCTATTTATTTTAACGAGTACCAATAAAAGGTCTCTAAATAAAAAATCAATTTTTATACTCATCATATTAACAAGAATATTTTTTATTTTTTACTTTTTTTACATTTTCACTATGTGAAATTTTACCAGGATTCCAAAAATGTATTCCTTTTCGCTGTAGCTGTATTAGTTTCGAATCAACGATATATTTTTTTTAATTTTTTTTTTTTTTTTTTTTTTTACCATTCGCGCCGACTAAAATTGGTAACCCGCATTCTCAGCAACTGGTGTCCTTTTCCTAGGTAGCTGTGTGTAGTTTTGAGATCTGGGATTAATGTTTCTTCTAGTGGGCACTCGCTACCACTAACCTTGTACGCTGGTCGATGTAGTAGTTTTTAGCTACAGTTACGCGTAAGTACTAGTCTACGTCATATTATATGTATACCTTATAGATATATAGTATTCTTTTTAATACTAGTATGATTGATATATAAACTATACCGCTCAGCTTATAGTATTATATATATAACTTATTAATATATAGTTGATTATGTCTTTAATCGTCGTGTTCAATCATTCATATGCATATCGATTGCATGGATTGGAACAAGACATTTGAAAAAATCCAAAAATTGAACCTGCAGTATGAGTCAAAGTAAAGCTATATTTGTAATAAAAGAGTCTTCAACACCTTTAAACAATATTTGAAAAAAAAGTTTAGATCTGTATGCTACTAACGTAACTTAAAATACCCTTACTTAACGTAACATAAGCCTATACTTAACTAATCAGAACTTTCTATCGCATTATATAATTATTCTTCACTTTCCAATCATTTCATCATAAACAGACAAAAACATGCTATATTGAAAGCATAATGATTTTATAGGAAAAAAAGTTTCAAATTTGAGTTTTCATTATGTGGCGCCGTTCTACATTTTGTTAGATAAAGAACATAAAAAAAATGGGAACCGTCAGCTTTATGCGACAGAGATACAATGGCGGTGAGCCATAATATATATATATATCATATTCATATAGCATAGTTATTATACGTACGGCATGATGTATATTAATACACTTCTCGATCAACACTTCTGAAGGTTGAGTGATTGGTAGATTACCTATATAGTATATACTAATATCATTTACTTAATTTTATTTAAAACACTATTATTTGTTACACATTGGAAGCAATATTGTCGTAATATATTTTTTAATTACTCCATCTGTCTCTGTGATCAGTATTTCCTAATGGGTACAGATGACTGTAATCACGAGTGTTTAACCTGAAGTTGTGTTTAAGGAAATCGTGAGTGCATTGCCATATGGTCATCAATTTTCCTTTTATATTGTCTGTAAATAAATTAAATAATAATAATAATAATAATAATAATAATAATAATAATAATAATAATAATAATAATAATAATAATAATAATAATAATAATAATAATAATAATAATTAATAATAATAATAATAATAATAATAATAATAAAATAATGATAATAATTAATAATAATGATAATGATAATGATAATGATAATGATAATGATAATGATTAAGTCCTTTCCTGTTTCATCGACTGCTGCCCAATATGTATTAATATGCAATTAATACAATACAATAATATATTAGTAAATATTCCTTTTAGCCAAAGTTGCGGATCCTATAACTAGAGAAGAGTCAGATAATGAAGGTAGCGAATTGCAAGTCATTCTAATTTGCAGTCGACCTCAGATGACACGATGGCGTTTACTGATGTAAGATCAAAGAAAAGAACCAGAAAGCAATTTATAACTGCGTGACTTTCAGAAGAGCTGCATAGGTGAAAAATAAGAGATAGAGATAGCTCTCATCTATTATCAGCAATTATAGAAGCTAATTCACTAAATCCTAATGATTATGTCATAAACAGATCTTTTTAGAGAAGAGAGAGAGACAATATTTCCGCAAACAAATAGCTATGAAAATAAAAAAGTTCATTTTTTTAATTAAATTTAAATTTTGTAGTAATTCACTGGGACTCGAAACTGCTTCCAACTTTAACAAGAAAATTTGAAGTAGATCGCCTTCCAGTTATCGCTGCAGCTCCCATTGTAGATCAATTATTTGGAACTGACTTGAACAACCGGGCAAGAAATATCTGCAGCAGTATACGATACCATTTGTGATTGGGCAATAGCAGACATCTTGAAGCTTTTGTTTTTAATCCGATCGCTTCAAATACAAGAAGGGTAAATGGTGCATGCATTACTCTATAACAAAAGTTAGGGAGAAAAATTTTGTTTTTAGCTTGCATCCACCATATTTTTGAGCTCGTGCCGCAAGCAGCTCGTGCAGCATCTAAGCTAGCGCCTATGTCTGGAACTGATATCCAGTTATTAAAAGATTTCAAAAGAAATAGCCAAAGTTACAAAGACGAAATTCATGACCATACAGCGGATGCAGAGGTTTAGCAAGTTCTTAAAAACTCTGCTGAAAATTTTTAGCTTTTGCGAGTTCTAAAATTCTCTTGACGATTATAGAGTTTTTAAATTTAATTTTAATATTCTTAGGCGAGTTTCAGTAAACGAAATAAATTTCCATCAACCTGGACCTTATCATCTAGCTCGATGGATAGATAGCTAAAGGTATATATTGCATAAAAATCTTTTTATTTAGAAGGCAATTTCACTTAAGTGTTCATTAGGAAGTCGCTTTAAAAAACATTTGCTGTTTCACTGTGAAGTGTTGCGAGCACTGACAGGCGGCTCTGGGTTCTTTATATTGTCTTGCGTGGCATAAGACTCACTGAATAGGGGGTGCTCTGAGTATTTAATGTAAGAATTGCGTATCCGCATTTATACAAGCGTGATAGCTAAATAGTGGTAGATACAAGATCCAGTCGCGCTGACCGCTACTTGCTGCCTTAACAGACTATTTTTGAATGCCCTATTTCTGTACTACTCGGCCTAACGCTGACTCTTAGATCAGAAGGCACAGGTTTCGCTTGAATAGTCCTCACTCTGCTATCCAGTTCTATAAGTTATGATTACTCACGCGATGACGCAAGCAGGTACGCAGCTGTCGAAATATTTGCTCAAGATGAAACAGTCGAGCATAAACTCAGAAATGTCTCGTTACAGCGCCTCGGTGATCCGCGTTTGTTAGCAATAATCTCACCGCAGGGCGGCGCAGTGGTTATGTAAGTATTACTTGTTAAAAATTATAGATATAAATCAGACAATCTTGCTGTTAGAATTATCGAGAACTAAGAGTCTTCCTGAGTTATACGTGTCAACGCATTAAAATATTACTCCATTTGCAAAGTTGATAATTTTGTACTAATTTTTATATTGCAAATTCGAATCTTATATTGGGCCATGCGAATCGGGGCTAGACATATCAAAATGCGAAAAGAGCAATAGACGTCAGAATCTATTAAATGTGGATTTAATGAACACTGCGAGTGAGTGGGGTATTAAATTTAATAAACGAGCCTTGTGTGCATGTCCCGAAATTGCGTAGATATCGCCCAAGGGCAAAAGCAGAGTACTTTGTTATAGGTAACTTTATAAATTTTTTAATACTGTGAGAAATACTTAAAAAGAATAACAATATGTATGAATGCTGACTTTTCATTATTTGCATAAATGGATATTGCGTTTTTATAGGTAGTAGAGCATATCGAAAAATGGGCATCTCTGTCATCAAAAACTATCGTGGAGTAAATCCTGTGACAAATGATAGCTCTGCCAGTATATTCATGGACTATTTATCATAACTGACTTTCATTAATTGATGATCCATTCAAAAATGAAAATGAAGCTCAACTAGAGTTAAAATCTTTGAAACTCTATGTTCAACTCCTTCAATAATTATGGCCTTCATCTGCTTTCGAAAAGAAATGCTTTACACATGATAGGGTGTAGCAATATATAAACGTTTGAGGGTCCGATCTCCTTACAATGATCCGACGATATCAACAAACATTATATTTATAAGAGCTTATGCAATAAGTGTGTCTGGACTAATAAAAAAACAAGGACAAGCCACAACACATTGACATAATACCTACTATATATTCTTATACTATAATAGTACCTATAGTCGAGCGATAATAATCTACTTATACCTGTCTATCTACACGTATATATAATAGTTACTATCATCATAGTCATATATGACACATACTGTATATGATATATACTATACTATATCTAGCTTATATATATAAATAATAATGATAATATATGATTTTCATGCTTTTATATAACTATATTATAGCTAATATATATATAACGCGAATAATGCATATCTACGAAACAAATAAATAAGATGTATTACCAACTATTATAATATATATCATTACAATAATAAATACGTATAAGCCTGCTATAATCTATATTATATTGATTACTATATATAATATATATAATATCATACTAATATATAACCTATGATAGTATAAAATGTACACTAGTATACTACCCTATCAAGTTTTAATTTTCAATCAACCCGATGCTTCTAGCGTCCGCTGCGAAACTACGCCCATCATCCTTATAATCCGCTACAACGAGACCTAGTATTCTAGTATACAATATGACCTTATAGAATCAGAAATAAGAAGGTTTAAATTCATGCGTACACATGGAGATTTCTCTATCGTCAGTGCACAAACATTCACAACAAATCTCATGTTCTCTGAAATAAATAGGTATGCAAAACGGATGGCAAATTTTGGTGATTTATTTTCTCTTGCATTTTTCTTCAAAAAAAAAACACAAATATTGTGATTTTTTTGACTTTTTCTTGACGTCGTATTTTTGATGTTTTGGATTCGTAACGTCAGTGCTCGAAATATAATTTGGCAATGAGTACAAATTATACTATCGCCGGCTCGACCATTACCCAGATCTGAAAAAATAGAAAAAAGAAAAAAAATATTATAATGAAAAAAAAATCACAAATTGATATGTTAGGTTTTTCATAAAAAAAGATCATAACAAAAGGATCTACACAAAACTTGCCATCCCCTCTGCGGGCATTCAGATAGTCGTCTGAACTTTAACATCAATACATGCGCACAGCCGTCCGTTAACTAGCCTCGAGTGAAAAGTTTTCTAGGCGTACAACTTGCATGCTCTCCACATCATGTATTGTAAAAAAAATTTGGACCATGTTCTAAAATAAATAGTATATAATATATTCACACTACGTCTATAATATATATTATTATAGATCATAAATAATCAAGTATTTATAGTAACTATATATAGTACTATACATAAAACATAAATAACATAAAAAAACCTAATATATATATAAATATATATATATATATATATAACTAACTAACTTCATAAA
>JABUQX010060222.1:17500-20000 GCA_015478945.1 Trachelipus rathkii | reverse complement strand
TGGATTTGAATATTAAAAGTTTTCTATTTGTATGAAAAAATCAATGAAAAAACCTACCCTAGCAAATAATAACGTAAAATTATTCCATTAATAAAGAAAGTATTTTTTTTAC
The DNA here is from genome assembly GCA_015478945.1 of Trachelipus rathkii. Classification (NCBI taxonomy): domain Eukaryota; kingdom Metazoa; phylum Arthropoda; class Malacostraca; order Isopoda; family Trachelipodidae; genus Trachelipus; species Trachelipus rathkii. The sequence continues at coordinate 19,888 of JABUQX010060222.1, read as the reverse complement.
AGATCCCAACACTCACGGCTGTGCTTTTCAACGGAGGGACAGAAAATAAACAAAATTTATAGCAAAACCCCCACCCAAGGTCCAAAGCACTGCAGCCGTAACGCAAAATCTTTCAGGTGAGTGCAGAGTGGGCTTGTAAAGAGAGGAAGTATTTAAACACAGTTGGAAAAAAACAGCCGTAAAGAAGGGAAGGGAGTTCCCACAGAACAATGAGCGTGGCTGAAAGTAGGAGATTACCTACGACAAAACAAGTCTGGGATTTTCTGAATTATCACGGCTAATATTCATGCGAGGAAGACAAGTGTACCCCGTGTGATACGAGGGCGAATCTCATAGGGTGAGAGAAATTCAAGGAGGTTCAACTTCCGCCGAGCATCTGCCGCGTTGTACCTATAGAAAGAGATAGAGCACCAACAACGTCGCGTAGCAGAGATAGGGGTCAAGGGAGGTTTGAAAAGCACGGGGACAGTATTTAGTCTCTTTAGCTTATAGACACTAACCCCTATCTAATAGAAGGGTGGAGCCGAGATGCTCCCAAATGTCGGGAAACAGTACTCTTCCATACAAACAGGGAACGAAATAAATAAAGGTCCACTACTATATAACTGGAGTAACTGATCTACAAAGAAGAAAGAAGAAAAAAATTCACAAAAATACACGCAAGTACAAAAAAGTACACAAATAATACACACAAATACAAACGAATACAAAAAATATTTACAACCCATATCAAATGTTAAATTATAGAAGGTCCAAGCCAAGTATATAGTAAAAATAAGAAACAAACAAAAAGCATGTTGAGCTGCATGAGACAAAGCAATGTTTGTATCACAGGTGAGGCATAGAGTCGTCGAACGGAATAAGTGACGGAAAGTTGGGAGGATGGTTTCTGAGAGAAGATCTACATCCAGAAGTGAGTTTTAAAGAGTTGAATTTTACAAGTTGTGGTGACTCTCACTCGGGAAATCCCACCCAGATTGACAGGAATAGAATGGAAAAGCTGAAGAACAGAGGCAACTCTTGATGTAAAAGAAGGTGCAGATTTGAAATGAGTTGAAGAATGAGAGTTTGAGTCATCGGCATAAGAGTGAACAGAGTTACAAGTAAACAGCTGAGGAAGATCGTTGATGAAAAGTAAGAATAAAGTTGGAGATAAGACAGAACCTTGAGGAAAACCACAATTAACAGGAAAGGTGCTGATATGGAGCGATCGGAGAGAAAACTATACAAGAGTAAGCAAAGAGAAGAAGGAAACCCAAGGAAGAGCTTAGAGAGCAGTGACGCGTGCCATACTCCGTCAAATGCTTTGGATATGCCGAGCGCAACCACACAAGATCCCCATAGTCCCTAAGGCAGAAGACCATAAATAAAGTTAGAAGGAAAAGTATGTCACCAGTTTAACTAGGGCTCGAAAGGCATACTGATGATCTGAAAGAAAAAGAAAGAGAATGAGACTCCAAATGATCCAGGAAATGAGAGTTAAGAAGAGTTTCAAAGACTTTAGATAGAATACAAGGGAGAGCTAGAGGGAGATAGTTTGAAAGATCAGAGCGGCTCTTTTCTTTGGGATTGGATGGACATATACGCGCTCTCAGAACTGAGGAAAAGTATTAGTATTAAGACATAGAGAGTAGAGTTGAACGAAGGCAGGCATCAGTTCAGAAGCACACTCCCTCAAAACACGGGGAGGGATGCCGTCCGGGCCACTAGCCTTCCTGGGGTTCATAGATCTCAGGATCTCATGCACCCGATCATGTGTAATCACAGGTATAGACATGGGAAACCTGAGAGGAGAAAGAGTAGGAGGAGAGATGCCAGAATCTTCCAGGGTAAAATTAGCTGAAAAAATCAAGTTGAAGTGATTGGCCTTTTCAGAAGGAGAGTTAGCTACAGATCCGTCAAAGCGAATAAGAGGAGGAAAGGCAGACTTACAAAAGTTTGGTCGGAAATTGTAAAACAAGTTATAGTTTGAGATATCAAGTTTATTTGAAAAAGAATCCCTGGCTAACTGGGTCTCAGACAATAATAAAATGTTAGGTTAAGAGTTAGAGAGGTGATATTTCACAGATTAATGATTACCACGTAGGCCACGCACTTTGGCAAAGTAAATAGAGAACCTCCGCCTGCGCCCACTCCCACATCTACTCTTACCATTCATTCGATCAGCCACTCCCTCAAACAAACACGCACAAGTTCTCGTACACAGTAATTTTTAATAGCATACAATAATTTCACTAATTTGCACAAGACAATCTTTAATAATTGATAATAAGTAAATAAACAAACAGGCAACAAAACCATAAAAAAAAAAAAAAAAAAAAAAAGTGAATAAATTATCTTATATTATCGAACACTAATCAATTAACAAACAAACGCAAACTGTAATAT
>JABUQX010060222.1:0-12500 GCA_015478945.1 Trachelipus rathkii | reverse complement strand
AAAGGATTGAAGGAAAGATGATGCCATAGTAGCAAGAAACATTCCTAAACATGTAAATGAAGAATTAGTTTGTTTTCGTTTGGAAATCGACTTTGGTGTGGGAAAGTGTTGAATAAGTATAGAGGAATGTCTGGTATGCCGGACATTGTGTCGCCTTGAAATATAAACAGTGCAATAGCGTTGCATTCGTTATATACTGGCTCCAGTATTGAAATTCCCATAAAGTCTCCCCTCCCGGAAAATAAACTTTGATTAAAGTTTTGATTAATGCAGAGCTATTGCATATTTCCAGAAAGTGAAAAAAAAAAACAAGTAAGAGTGATAAACACAAAGAAACAAATCAAGTTCTTTAACCATGAATCTCTGGTAAAGTGTTGATACAAGATGGTTAGTAAGAAAAAGGATTCTAATAGATTTTGGTTAAATCGTCTTAGAAGAGTAAAGAGTTTCTCCTGAATAAGTTTGGTACAAACAAAAGTTTGAATATATAGAGAAAATAGGATACTTTGTATTGGATGTGAACCATGTAAGGGTGTAATTTCTTTGTCTTTAAAAGGAAAAGGTATAGTCTTGAAGGTAATGCATCATCATAATGTTTTCCAGCGCTCTGGATATTTCATATTTAAAAATTTATAAGGTTTTTCGAAAGGAATGATATTTAAACTTTCTTATCTAAGTCCGTAGACTGGGTGGTTTATAATAAGTACGTGGGGTGGTTATCATTTTTAACCATACGTAAATTTATTTATTAACTTTATAATACTTCTGGTTTCTTATCAAGTTTTCAGAGGCTTGATTTATTAGTTTGGTATTACTGTGTTATTTGGAACTGTAGGTTTATAACCTTTCTTAAAGTTCATTTTTACTTTTACCACAATCGTTATTTTCTAAGGTTAGTTATTTACTTTACTTTACTGGCCTATATACTTTAGTCATTAACTACTTTAAGTGTTAGTAAAGCTTGATTATAAAATTAGAACTATTAAAGCTTATGGTAACGCAGCTTGGTCTTTGAACTTGTTCATTCGTATACCAAGTTAGGAACCATTTCTACTTTTAAAATCTAAACATTACAAAAGCGGCAAATATTTATTTATGTTTTTTGTTTTTTACGACATGCTAAACACTAGTTTTCATTCTTAAAATTATTAGTAGTAACATTGTTAGTAAGAAAAATAGTTTATAAGCATTAGTAATAAAGATTATTAATATTTAGGGAGTTATTAGCAAGGATGCTGACCACAATTTTAATTACTCGTCAGTAGTAAAATTGTTAGTGTTTACATCGTCGGAAGGTGTCAATGTCAAAGATGCTAATGTAGAAGTAGTAATCAATTGAGAAGGTTAATAAAAAAATGCCCAATGTCAGAGTGAAATGAATGTTTGTGGTATATGTTTATTAGATTTAATTTATTTTTATTCATCTTTGTATTTTTTTTATTGTATTTTTTAATACATTTTGATCCAGATGGTCCTTTAGTTTTCTGCCTGATAAATAATTGGAATGTCTTGGAGATTAATTAACAAATTTTGGTCCTTCAGATTAAAAGTATTAGTGCTATTAATTAAAAGTATTAGTGTTATTAACTAAAAGTATTAGTGCTACTAATTAAAAGTATTAGTGCTATTAACTAAAAGTATTAGTACTACTAATTAAAAGTATTAGTTGTTAAGTGTTAGTCACTAGTGTTAGTTGTTAGTCATTAAGCCTTGATTTATGTCTTACATCTAAACTATCGTTAAGATTAGTTACAAAATATACAGAAGTTAGGTATCAAGATATCAATTTCTTCATTGGAACGATGGAGTTATTGTTTTTTATTATTTTCCTTTTTTAAAAAGAAACTTTTCTTTTTTGAAATGATTTTTAAAATATTTAAAATATCTGGCCCCCCTTTGTAAGAGGTGTAACCCCGGCGGGATATCGTAATTAAAATAATAAAAACAAGCAGCGAGAAAAAAAAAAAATTTCCAACATTTTGGTATCTCGGATCAATTTGTAAATCGGAATATCATAGACTCTGTCTATATTAAATTAATAATATCTTCTGAAGATTAAATCTTCGGAAAAATCTTAAAAAGGTATTAAATTACATTACTTTTAAGATTATCCATCTATGTTTAAATCTATACAAAAGCTAAAAGCACGCTAATATGTGATATTTGCATCCAACGAGTTCTCTCATTCAAAACAAATTTGATAGACTGAGGAGAGTGGGATCTTCGCTATAGTTCCCTTCCAATATCTCCTGTCTCTACGTCAGTGTCATACATTTAAAGCGAGGATAAGACACCAGGATCTTCGCTATAGTTCCTTTCGGTCTTTTCATCTCGGCTCTATGTTATTCAAACATTTATGGTTTATCTGGAGGAAACGTGCGTGGACGTCTTACACACAGCTTTATATACGCCATATAGGTTTATACAAAAGATAATCTATAAGAAAACGATATATCTACGAATACCGTAGATCTTATAGTAATAAGCTAAACTGAAAGCAATTTTAAGAACATTAAAACTATAAAGATTGTCTATTCTATGTTATGAGGATAGTATTTTTCATGTTGTTCAGAGTTGGCAACATATAAGCTCTCTTTATACATTTTTCGGAGACATTTTCCCAGACAATTGAGGCAAAAATGCTCACTACCGTCAGGTCCTCGAGGCTGATATACAAATGCACCTTTGGATTGCTCTACCAACAGAAAAGAAAACTTCATGCATCCAATTCACAAATTCGGAACCATCAGTTAAATTGTCGTCTAAAATAAGTAATAAGCAATTAAACAAAACTATATAACTAAACCAATAAATTTATACCTATATCTCCATCCAAAATTTTGACTGAGTTTCTGAGTTTCCTTCCGCGGCGTGGAAGTAGCCGTTTTGCCAATCGACCAACACCACTTGTTACGAAAAGGTACCTTGGTTGCTTGATGCGAAACCTCGGAGAGATGTTGGAATCTGGGAAGCAATTTGACGAATTGGCCGAATCCCAATGCAGATCAGTTTCAAATGTTCTAGAAACGTTGTGTTCAAAGTTTGGTGTATGTTGCTAATGACTAAGAGAAACTCTAGATCAGAGAATGGAATATTGAGTGCATTATAATAAAGAAGTGACTAAATCAAAAATAAAAAAACAAAGCAAAAATACAGCAGTGTTCTTTCTTAAATTGATGAGAAAGTCGGGTATCTTATCCTTATCTTACTCTGATTCTTACCATAAGAGTACCCTGTTAGTATCTTCGTTCCCGGTAAAAAAGAGTGTTTTGGGAAAAGACCTTTGACAATTTCTCAGATTTCAAGATCAATCATCTTAAAACTCAAAACAACGTTACCATTTCTCCTTTCCTTCCTCTATAACCTTAAGGGTACTTTTCCGTATCTGAATCCTCAGTGAATAGGGTCTTTCGGGAGAAGTGTGGCAGATGTTTCTCGTATAAAAATCAGTCAATTTATAGAACATATTTGTAAAAAGAAAACTAATCCATCTAAGGAAACGTGCAAAATAGAAACGTAATATCTACAATATTGCAAAAAATGTTTTCTTAATCCACTAAAAATTCTAGCCTAATGGGATACTGTTGTCTACTTCCTCTCATTATACAGTCTCACTTGGCGTTTTGCTATAAGAGTGCTCCCACTGTTTTGCTTCAGGAATTCGGTCCAATCTTTCGGGAACCGGAATGGCATAGTGTATTCCAACTCATAGAACCTCTTCGTTGACAGCTTTTCCTCCACCTTTGTTTGAGGGTTCAATTTGTCATGTATTAGAGCAAAGGTTTAACAAAAACCAATAAGGTGTATACTTTAGGGAAAAACATTCACAGAAATCCCTTAAAAATCAATCAATTATTATCTATATGTGCAATTGATTGTTAATCCAGACTAGCTTAAGTTTAAATGAAACAAAACTACAAACAAAACTATCTACCGGCCAACAAATTCATCCTGACGTAACTACCTTTGTGCTTGACGTTGTTTAATCGTTTGCCTGGCCATCACTTTTCTGATCAACTGAGCTTTACCGCCCTTGCCGAAACCTCTTTATTTGAGCCTACCTACGCTCTTATAAATGCTCGAAGGGGGAATCAGGATGATTCAGGTGTGATTTTGGATGTCTTTTACAGCTGTCGGTGCTTGTCCCATCAGTCACCAGCATAACTGTCTCTGCCATCTCCAACAAACTATCTAAACTTTTGTCGAAACTTCTTGTAATAGTAGACTTAAGAAGAACCTTTGGTGAGGCAAACATCGTGCAAGTAATTTGTCTCTACAGCATAATAAACAGAAAAAAATTAGATTAAAACAAACCTAAAGTTAATCATTCTTAATCCAATCTATTACATCAATTACTTATTACCTACACTCGTCCGAGTTGGGCATTAAAAGTATGAAACAAAAATGCTGTACAAAATAGTGCTTTAGTACAGAAGAACAAAAGGTTCTTAGAAAGAGATTGTAGAATATCAAAAGAATGATTAGACAATCTAATGTGCCTGCTCATCCCTACATTCAGTGAATGCATCACATTTCTCATTAATATAAATATTATATATATTATATATGATATATATATTTATATATTATATATAATATTATATATATATATATATATATATATATATATATATATATATATATATATATTTTGTTTGGAGTATCTCTCCCCTACTTTCTTGGCTACGCTCTAAACGGAATATGGATAAATAGTGAATAGTAAAATAGTAAGATATTCTTGCAAACGCATATATACGATGGATATATGGGGAAAATGGGCATTAAGTCTGGCATCGGCACTTATGTCTAAAAGATCAGGCGGGAGATCCGCGGCCTGTACTACATGCTTCTCAAGACTTACTGTTTTTTGGTCTGACTGGCGGGATGAGACTTATATAATGCTTCTACTCTTTTCTGAGGGGTCCTCAGGAAAAAATTGGGACAAAAAGTTAGAACTATTTATGCTATTACCCGATTTTTCTTTCCTGTTTAGGGGAAGTGCTCTATCAATTTCTACTCCTTTTTTTCTGCCTCAAAGAGATGTTTTTTATCAACGAGGTATTCGAACGGTTAAAACTAGCATGCAACCTACATTCAAAAAGTTGTCTTTGTTTGATCTTTCCGTACTCAAAATTGAAGTAAATTCTCTATATTTACAGTTTTAATTTGAAAGGAAAATGAGTGCCTGACCTATCTCTTTTTGAAACCTAAAATTAAGAAGCAAAATTGAGGACTACTTTTGTCTTTCTTTTCTCTTAAAAGCGCTTTAGCAAGTGCCATTAACAGCATTGGCAAACTCTTTGTCCTCTCACCGCATTTTATAATCTTTTGGTCTTAACTAACGAAAAGAAGATAGTGACTCAACTCAAACAAACCAAAATACAATTTGGTTAATGCTAGAATCATTTTACCCATTAAAACCTATCATAAATTAAAAAGATATTAAGCTGACTGCTCTTGAACGTAAAGAATGACAAGACAAAAAAATCATACGCAAATGATATGGTTAAAACTTCAAGAGATAAAAAATGGTACATTATCTATGAAAATGTGATCAAATCTTTACTTAAAACTTATAGGACAAACTTGGCATTCTCCTCGGCTTCGGAATCAAGTGATTCTGTTGTCTCTCTCTTTCCTTTCTCTCTCCGATCTCTCCACAAACTCAACTGATTTGTCTCGTTTCGAACCTCGTAGGTGGTGTCCAGTCACCGTTGGAGACTGTTCTGCGCTTCAAACCAGAAAGTTTGGGGTCTTGAAGATATTCGCTACGTCTATTCTTTCTTAAATGAAAAACAAGGCATTAGGTACATATTACACACATTCTTTCATATATATATATATATATATATATATATAATATAAGTATTTATATAATATAATATATATAGATATAGTCTATAAAGATTCCATATATATATATTATTATGATATATATTTATATATATATTATATAATATATATTATATATATATATATATATATATATATATATATATATATATATATATATTATATATATATATAAGTATATATATTATATGCTATAATATATATATATATATAGTATAATATTATATATATTAATTTATATATATATATATTATATATATATATATATATATATATTATATCAGTAAAAGGAGTTATAGAGCATACGGCTCTTACGTCGCTAGGCACTAGGCTATTCTGTCTCCCCTTCCCTTGGGTTCGTTGCCAGCTAGGCTTGTAACAACTTGAGATCAGCTTCCTACTACCCACCAGCATGCATCTGGGGATTTACTATTGCCATGGGCACTGGGTTATTCTGTCTCCCCATCTCTTGGGTTCGTTGCTAGTTGTAACAACTCAAGATCAGTTCCCTAACTACCCACCAACATGATTACCCGTGGACTGAATGCTTCTCGCAACCGGCGGAGATGCTACTATAAATGCTTTGATGGTTTTCAGGGGAATTGCCAGGAGAAAGTCGTCCTGTTCCGCAATCTTTTCGACCCTAACCTTGGAGTATTTAAATGTTAAAATATTACCCTGCCCTTTCTCATTTAAAAAGTATTCATGCAACCGATTTTACAAATCGTAATATCTCCATTCTGCTTCTAACAGGGTAGACAAAACTTCACACACAAAAATGAAGAAACAAACCAATTTCAGTCCTATCTAAATAGCTTAAAAATAGACCCATCTCTGTTCTTCATGTATAGGTATATTATATACAGACATATATTCATATATATATATATATATATATATATATATATATATATATATATATATGGGTATATAATATGAATATATTTATATTTATATATATAAATATATATTATATATATATTAGATAGTTATATATATATATATATATATATATATATATATATATATATATATATATATTATATATATATATATATATATATATATATATATATTTTTTGTAATATATTTGTAATTAAAGAAGATAAAAAATGACAGTCACTTCTCTTCTTTTTAATTCATTAAAGTGGTTTGGGATGATCTAAAAAATGTTTTTTTAAACAGAATTACATATCTGTACTAGAGAGGCGGAGCGGCACCTCTTTCTTCAGGAATTCTATCTAGAATATACATAAAAGAAAAATGATCGAAGAAACATGCTATTCGATCAATTTAGATACCTTTTAAGGGGACAGAACTGCGCCCTTTTCAATTTTGAATTCCATCAATAAATGTACATAAAAAGTAATGGTCGAATGAATCTTGGCCAATCGACTAGATATAGAAAACTTGCCTTTTTTATTATAAACAAAAAATTTACTAAAGGAGTGGAACTGCGCTTTTTTACAAATGAAAAAGAAATTTATTCAAAATTACTAACTTAACATGTCTCATAGTTGAGACTGGGAAATTTTTTAATGGGAATAATCACACTTATTCGATGGGGAAGAAAGCAGACTATCCATACTGTTTGTAAACACCAATTTTATTTTCTTGTCCTGTACATGCACCATATTTCATGGGCCACACAACCCAAACATTATATAATATATATATATATATATATATATATATATATATATATATAGAATATATATATATATATATATATATATATATATATTATATTATATTATATATATATATATATATATATTATATATATATATATATATATATATTTAGATCATCTTAAACTTACTCTTCCCTCACACGGTGTGGTACTCATTAATTTATTCCTCTTTAAGCATATCTCCCTCTCCGATCCTTCCTTCTTTGAATACTATTTCGTGTAAGGTGTAAGGTATGAAAAGGTCATATCTCCTCCTTTGAGGATAGGGGCCTTTCTCGGTGTCCCTTTCATCTCGACGGTAAGCTTCTAGTTCTTTCTCCTGACCATAACGGGTCCTCTTTATTTCTTCTAAAGGATATAACTGAATTTTGGTGACATACTTGCCACCACAAATTATATTTCTTTGGCATAGATTGATACTGACATCCATGTTTGCCAGAACGTTAGTTCCTAGCAAGAGATTCCAAGGAGCGTCCAATTCGTGTATTAAAAATCGCGTCCTTCTATACTGGTCTGCCAACTTGAAATATAGTTCTATTTCTCTATAGGGTCTAGGATTTTCACCACTCAGACCTCTAATTCTTATTTTCGTCGATTTACACAGTGCTATAGTTTTCTCTTTTCTTCCCAGTTCATTTAACGTACGACGTGTAATAAAACTGAATATCGAAGATGTATTCCAAACTGTAATGGAGTTTAATCCCTCTTGTTCTCTCTTGAAAACTAGAATAGCATTGAAAAAGTACTGTTCTCCCCTTTGAGCGATTTTCTCTTCCTTATCAAGGTGATCGCTGGCTGCCTGCTCCGATTGACTCGAACTTTCTTTTATAGTAGAAGTGTGCCTCTGTTTCGGCTTGGCTCCTGTGGACTCAGGACTGTGAAGAGTGGAGGAGAGAGTTTCTTCCTCTTCTTGCTAAGGTCTCCTTAACAGTTTATTCGACTGGGCTTGAGCGGCACCGTACAATGCAAGACTTCCCTTATCTCCTTTAAGCGCGGCTGGCTTGTCGGGATTGTTTTTTCCTCCTTCTGGCGCGGATGGCCGATCAGGACTCCCTTTTATCTCCCTAGGCTCGGATGGCCGATCAGGATCTTCGTTTATCTCCCTAGACGCGGATGGTCTATATGGGTTTGGTTCTTCTAGGCGCGGATGGCCGTTCGGGATCTTCATTTATCTCCCCAGGCGCGGATGGCCTATATGGGTTTGGTTCTTCTAGAATCACAGCGGCTGCCTTTGATACCTGTTCTAACAGAGACTCAATACTCATTTTTGGGTCAAACATCTTAATGATTTCATTTTTTAAACGTTTACCATTTTTCATGGGAGAGATATGATTAGCGATTTTTGCTATTATCATGTAGTTTACTTTGTCCTTTTCGAAAGGGTAAATTTGGTCTTTGCCTTTTGCTTTCTCTAAGTATGTTTTCATCAAGTTTTTCAGCTCTCCCAAAAATGTGAAAAAAGGTGTTTGTTCAGAGCATTCAAATACTATGAATGTCATCAGCTCTTCCGTATAGGAATCGTTATTACTGGGGGCTGGGTCTGTAGACAACAGAATCCTAGCCGTATCTGCACTGTTACTTTCTGCTTTTGAGCTTGCAATTTCGTTCTCTTTTCTTGGATGTACAGGAAAGGATGGAACGCTTTCTTCTTTTATCTCTTTCTTTCTTCTATTTTCTTCCTCTACCTCACTCTCTTTTTTCATCTCATTTTCTTTCTTTATTTTGTTCATCTCCTCTCTCTCTCCCAACTCGCGCTCTCCTCTTCTCGTCTCTCTCTCTTCTACTCTATCTCCGTTTTTCTCGGCCATTTTACTTCACTTAAATCTATATATGAATATATATATATATATATACCGTATTATACTATATAATATTATTATATATATTATACTATATATATATATATATATATATATATATATATTATTTATATACCTATTATAGTATATATATAATATATATAATATATATGGTGATTTACCAGGGCTTTAAAACTAAGAGAATGAAAGAAAGACTGTGATCTCTGGAGAAAGAAGGGTAGAATGAGTTTGAAGGAAGATTTAATAAAAGTTTTTTTGATGAGAAAAATTTGGTGAGGATTTTTAATGCAATTAAATTATGACAGTGAGGACAACCTAAATTTGTGTATCTAGAACTGACTTGAATCTCTTTAAGTTGATACATTTCAAGAGATAGGGAAATATAGATGAATTGATACGGATGTAATCAGCATTCCTAACGTTTTTAATATTTTTTAAGAGATAAAACCAAGAACCTCTGAAACTATTAAGACAAGGTAAACAAAAAATTAACGGTCGTTGAGCAATAGTTTATGTTTTTAATTTTAAAATAAGTTTGCTTAACAAAACTTTATCGACAAATATTTGGTTGCAAGTATGGATAAAGGCATACCAAAAGCTCGGATCATAAGTTGCCGATCGGATTGAAGCCAAGTATTTATAGTGGAATTTTTTTGAGTGGTCAGGAAACTCCATCCACAGCGTCAACTTTCGTACTATACTTTTCTCAGTTAGTATTGCAAGGTGGAATGATGGATTAATTTTTAATAGGATGTCAAAGGTGTATCTGTTGTCCCTACATCCTTTTCCATTATGATATTCCTTCTTCAAATTGAAAAATAAGTTTAGTTACACCGATAAACGGCTCTTTATGACAAACAGTTTATCTTGACACACGAACAGCCAAGTTGATGGATTGCATTCCTTTTGGACATTTTCTAATTATGCAAAACAGGAACCTTCTTATCTTTTAAAGTGTATGCGCGAAGCAAAACACATGATACTCCAAAACTGCCTCAATCTCACTTTTTCCGTCTCAATCCTAGTAACTTAGCGATGTCAACTAATGTTATTTAATTTACAATGGCTCTCTCTTGATGAATTGTTTCATTATTAGTAGGATGGCCTCCATATTATACAGAGAGTTTTGATTTTATATTCTTTCGTATTCATATTAGAAATACTTAAGTCATATCCAAAAATTTATATAATCATAATGAAGTTACAAAACGGCGCTATTCTAAGCAGCTGATATTGGGATTATAATAATATATTAATAAGTAAAAAAATTCTTTTCTTAATATTATAATATATATATTATATAGATAATTGATTTTAAAGTTCTATCTCCTATAAATAACAACAACACATTGCAAGACTTGATATAAATTTATTTTTATTAAACATATCATATTTATGACATCACTAATAGTATATATTCATGATTTTCTTTTTCCTATGATTAATACATAGGTTATCACAAATTTTGATAAATTAATAGAACCACTAATATTTGAAAAAAGACTTGGGCTATTTATATAGGTATATAGGTATATATAGTACGTTTACAAATTCCTTTGTGGATTTGTATATAATCTTCATATTTCGGACTAGATAACATTAATGACCTTTTATAACTATTATGAATAGGTTACCGTAATTAGAACAAACATAGGTACTGGTGAAGGGTTATATATAGAAGTGAGGATAATTGTATATACATAATAAATTGCTACATTTTTATTATTAGACATTAAATCACAGATGTATTATTATATAATAATGAGACTTATCATTAAAATTGTGGAGGTATTAGCAATACCTTTATTTGTTTATATTTCAAATTAAGTATAAGATAAAAAGTCTAAATATTAAACTATTAGAATTATTAGGCCTATTGGATTTCAACTAAATAACATAATACTTAATTATTAATATATACTTTAGTGTCGCGGTGAAGGTGCTTGTGTACATATAAACATACCTTGATTTTTCTTTGGAAATTATATAATGTTCCACAAGAACATATTCGCTGTTGATACGTCTGAAAAACGTATCAGTATCATTGTCTAATATTGTATATAGACAATAAATTATTTATCATTCATAGCGTAATCAGATTTCCCTCACTCTGTTGGTATATAGCGCACACATAAAAGTCACCACTTATGTTATTTTATTTCTCTATGAGTGTTTCAAATCTGTTGAATTTGCGCTTCAGATCATTATTTATTTAAGTTCTGCATATATTTGCAATAGTTTATGGCGTTATAAGCTTATTTTGTAGCTCAAAATCGATGGGTAATTTCCATTTAAGATTCTAGAGATTTTTAGAGCCAGCAGCTCCATCTAGCAAGTCCACTTGTACTCCCTACAACACTTATTCCAAACCACTATTCTCTTCTCAATACATACTCATACATACATAATACAGAATATTTATCATCTACTCGAACGTATAACTTGAATACTTGTTCTAATTTATAATAATAATTTTGATCATTCTACCATGTGTAGTTCTTACACGTTATGATTCTTAATATTTGCTTACTTAACTTTACATTTCTAAATGAAGTTTTGACGACGTTATTCAATAAAGCTCTAAAGACAGACAATTAGTTCATACATTATCATTAATAATAATCATATCAATCTATAGCTCAATACATTACATACTATTATCATACTATATATATATCAATACATATTACATTATATATTATTATTGCTAATATTGTTATTATATATATTATTATAATAATACTACATATCAATACATTACATACAATATATTCTATTAACATTTAATCATATCAATACATACCTTAACAGTTATCAGGGGGATCTGAAAGCACTTAACTGATTTTTTTCTTTATTATATTTTTTATCAAATATATTCATATTTACGCAATAACTGTATATTATAATCGCGCAATGTATTGATTCTTATTTGATAATGGTTTGTGTTACAGGTGTATTTATGATATTAGCATATAATATTATTGATATTATAGTATAGTATATATTTATATTAATATACTATATAGAATATATATATATAATATTATATTACTATTTATTATAATATATATGGCCAGACTTTGAAGTGATTAAGCTACACAATAATAATAATGATATCTCAATAAATATCATAC
>JABUQX010060221.1:30000-35487 GCA_015478945.1 Trachelipus rathkii | reverse complement strand
TCCTACACACAACATTTCAAAATTCAAATAATTTCATTTTAAGTAAGAAAATTATGATGCTTGTTATTAAAAATTTTTAAAATTTTTTGCTTAAACGTTAGTTAATATTTTGTTTTGTAGTAGTTTTCTACTTTAAAGTTAATTTTCTTTAATATAATAATATATATAATAATAATAATATACATAATAATAATATATATAATAATAATAATAATCATAATAATAAAATAATAAATATAATAATATAATAATAATTAATAATAAAAATATAATAAATAATATAAATAATATAATAATAATAATAATAATATAAATAATAATACCAAACTTTTATTTATCCCCAAGTCTAGATTCTAAAGCAGGATTGGCACAAAGACCAAATATTTAAATCAACTGATTTTCTTTTACATTATTTTTTTTTATTTAAAAAATCATGATTTACTTTTTATATTTATATTTTTTAGAACACATTTTTCTCTAAATTTAATAATTAATTTCCTAGCTATTACCCTAATAATGATAAGTATATTTCATCTACATAATAAGTAAATTTATCAATGTTGTCTATTTTCAAATAATTTTCTAATAAGAAATAAATAAGCATTAGTACTCAGTATCTATACAGCTATATACTAATCTATATATATATATATATATATAAATATTAATATATATATTAATATCTCTATAATACTATTATTAGAATATATATAATATACTATATATTATTATATAATACATTATATATATATTAATTTAATACTCTAATTAAACCTAAATAATTTAAATTCTTCAGCTTATTATTAATAGGCAATAATGAGGATTATTAACTGCATTTTTTATAAAAATATACTTAAAAAAGCAAACTCTTCTATAACAATAAAATAATAAAAAAACCTAAAAAAAATCAAAATATACCCAACCCCGTTCTAGAGTATTAAGCTACCCCGTTCGAGTTGTGACACAAATATTGTTTTCATATTTAAACATTTTCGAAAGCTCTGAGGTCGAAGGTCATTTATATTCATCCATATTTCGTTCACCCAGTCGCTCCCTCGATAGAACGGCTTACAACCAATAAAATTAACTCTGTCAATACATATTGTTTAAAGATAGAACTTCATTAAAATTCTCAGCATAAAAATATCCATTCATAAAAGCTTGGTAATGATATGATAAGCATAAAAAAAAAGAATATTTGGTGACTCAAAAGGCACAAGCGTCAATTACCGATAACGATGTATTTCTCAAAACAGCAGCCTATTCAATCTACAGATTCGGAACCGCTTCATCTCTATACACCTCCAAACCTTCCAATTTACAGTTTTGAAAGATATTTTTGCTGCTCATCTGGGTAAACTTTAAATTTCTATAATTTACAGTCCTACAGGTTATTCAATAAATTAGCCCAACTCAATGTTATTTCCAAATTTTACCAAGATTTGATAAATCGTAATAATTTTTCATTTAAAAACGTTGAAAAAGAACTTTTTTTCTGCTTCACTTAGATATCGTAGAGACTGTCCAATGTAATAAATATGTTTAATACTAATTAACTAGTCAATAAAATCTGTTTACATATACTGTGGCTATAACATAACATTGGCATCTGCAACATTTATTCATTATTAGGGAAATTAAAATGTCTGCTGCTTATTTCTATCTCACCTTATAACAAAGCGTAAAAATCTTTAAAATTACATGAATTTTCAGGGGTTTAAGTTATACGCGATTATCCGCTATAACCGCGGGAGGGTCTGGAACCTAACCCCCGCGTTCTACGAGGCGAGATCCTCGTATACTCAATTTTCAATATTCATTTTTCTTTTATGCTAACACATCAACTGAGGATAATAACAAATCAATTACTGACATTGTATTAAGAAAGACATATTTGACAAGTAGAGTTCGCGTTTAGTTCCGCCGGAACCAGGTAGTTCGGCCGGAACACGGAACTTCCAAACAATCGACGGTTCCGGCCGGAAATCCGGCGCGAACTTGGTTCCGGTACATTCCCAATATATATATACCTATTATATATATATCATTATATTATTATATATATATAATATATAATACTCTATATATATATATATTAATATAATACTATATATTTCATATCTATTATATATATAATATATTATATTATTATATATATCAATATATATATTATATATATATATATATGAAAAGTTCAAACGTCGTCTTAATATATTGATTTAGGAAATAGGAAAATTTAAATTTGGTGAAGCTACAGAAATGAGGAAGAATTCAGAGGTAGACTTACAAATGAAATTGGGAATGGTGCACTTTTAACAGGAAGCTTTTTTAAAAGACGAAACGAAACACCAATGCCGATTCACTTTTTAGATTACACATTTTACATTCCAAATTTAGAGGACCAACCCTAAGCTCTTAAGAAGCAAGAAAAGAAATGAAACAGATTCAGAAATATTTCCCGATAAGAAAACCATCATCTCTGAAATGCAAGACTTAAAACCATTTAAGCTCTGTTTATCTTCAGCAGGAGCACAAAGGTTAGTTACCTTGCATGTTGCTTTTATTAACGCATACTTTACACCTGCACACGGAAATTAATATCAAAACTGTATTACAGGTGCTGCTTCAATCATTTGTATTGAAGAGTTTTGCTTCATTTGGAACGGTTCAATTTAAATTTAGAAGCAGACTTGATACTGTAAAGAACGCAAAATTAGTTTTTATTTAAAAAAAATGCAACAGAAAAATAAACGATAAAAGTGAACATTTTCCACAATGTCTGTTTTATTCATATTATCAGGTAAGCTTACATGATGTATATATGTTATAATATAGTATATCATATAGTAATAGATATACTAGAACTTTATATATCTTATCATAATATATATATATACTATATAATATATAATATATATAAGTATAAATTATATCTTTTATAATACTATGATTATCATATATAGTTATCATATATATCATCATACTTATACTATTATATCTTATATAGTCTATATATTTATTATATATATAGTATATATATTAATATATATATATTAATATATATATATATATACTATGATATATATTATTATATATATATATATATATATATATATATATATACATAATTTCTTAAAAGGTCTTAATTTTAGAACATATACGAAATATTTAATAAAAATGTCAAATATTTTTAATTGCTTTTTGTGGTTAAAAAGTTTTGGAATCAATTTGTTTTTCTAGTTCCATATTATATTTTTAAAAATAAGTTAATCAACACATTATTAAAGCTTTCTAAAAGACACTTAAATAGTCATTTTGATTTCAAAAGGAATTTTTAATTAGTTAATTATATACAACAAAGTCCGCGATCTGTCACATAAATCCGTCACGTGGTCAGATACCTACTCATGACATATTAAAACTATGAAAAAATGTTATATTTGACTGTAATTAAATATTATATTGGAAAAAAAAAATATTCTAATTTAAAGATTTTCATGTATGAATCAATTCTTATAAATAAAAATCTTTCATAATTTAATTATTACTTCAATAATATAATTATCTTGTTATGAAAATCACCTTTTTTGAAAATGTAGGTTTCCGACCGGAGACCTTAAAAAGATCCAAGTCGGAGATCCCGTGCTTTAGTAACACACACACACACACACACACACACACACACACACACCTACACACAACACACACCAACAATTTATATTCCAATATCGTATACTAATAATATATATTCTATATATATATATATATATATATATTATTATATTAATATATATATATATTATATATTATATATATATATATATATATTTATTATATATATATATATATATGGTGCACTTTTCACTTTGTAAAAATTGTAATTTATGTTCGTACTTATGCTAAGATTTGCGCGAGCAAATTTTAAGCATAAGTCAAAATGAATGATATGATAAAACCCTTCTGTTGAATATCTCTTCAGGTCAGATATTAAGTCAGATTCAAATTAGTAAGAATCAGAGAAATCTCACTCAGAGACTCTTCCAGACAATCCTTTCCGGCAAGAGCGATAAAACTTCAAGGAAAGGCTAGACGACTCGAATTTCAATTCAACAAATCTCGCCACAAAAAATAGAGGTGGAAACGCGCACTGAAAAGGCTGTGACTACCAATCGCCTACGAAGAGAGTATCTCAACAGAAGGACTTTTGTTACTTTTTATTTCATTGAATATCTTTTTTACTTGATGTTGAATAAAAATCTTTTCAAATATGGAGTTTTTTAATTACCAACCTCTTAGTATAGGGTGCTTCTTTCTCATAAAGAATTCACCAACTTTAGAAGTAATAAGCCCTATAATAATTGGTGAACCCGGAGATGAACACCCAGAAATTTCAATGAACGCCTGTTCTGACAACAACAAAATGAAAAAGACAAACTTACAATAATTATTTAAATTACCTTCAACCAGAACACTCCGAAAAAAATGGACTCAAGCAACACGAACATTAATCGATTACTGGACTTCTTTTCATTTCTATTTTAGGATTATGGGTCTTACTTTTTACACAACTATCACAGTTCCGAGGATTCATCGCTTAGACATAGCAAAACTTCCTTTACGGTATGGATTCTTTCATCATTCAAGTTTGGATGTGATGGGTCTGAAACCCATTTTGAATTCCACTACGAACTCTGATTCCCTTTTCGAATTCTAAATGGGTCTGTGACCGCTCCCTTTTTGTATGAAGAAATTTTTCAAATAAGGACCTAAATTTCAAGCAACTTCCTATACATATGTTACTTCCTTTACGGTATGGATTTCTTTTCATCATTTTTAAAGTTTGTGATTATGGGCAGAAATTCTTTTTGGATTCCACTACGAACTGATTCCTTTTCGATTTCTAAATGGTTCTGTGACCTCCCTTTTATGTTTGAAGAAATTTTTCAAATAAAAGGACCTACATATCAAGCAACTTCGTTTCTACATATGTCAAGCAATGATTTCTCTCGTAACTACACTTTGAAAATCGTGCGCATTGGTCAACATTCATGGATCGTTTAGAAAGTCTTCTATACTGGACCTTCTTTGGATTAATGTATCGATTCATGTGGCTATTTAACTTGTGAATAATTCAATTGTTTCATTATCAATAATTATGTATGAACATTTTTGTACTTTTATGCATTTAATGTTTGTATGTTTGTTTATATCTAACGGATATAACCAAATATGCTTGTGTTTGAATGCCCCTCATTTTTCCTGTATATATAATATTTATTTGGATTTTTATGTATTCAAATATTTGCTTAATATGGTTTAGATTCTTCGGATTGTACCAGTTTGCTCGTATGTGAATTTTACATTTCTTGTAATATTTTATGCCTTCAAATGTTTGTATGTGTCTGCTTATGTCTTCGGAAATAATTAGATATGTTGGCATTTGAAAGTATAACTATGTATTTTAGTTATTTTTCTTGTATAATTATT
>JABUQX010060221.1:17500-27500 GCA_015478945.1 Trachelipus rathkii | reverse complement strand
ATAATATATAATATTATTTATTGATACTTATTAACATAATTATTGTGTTATGTCACAACTTATATTTATAATTTTGATCGTGATAGTCACCATGTATTATTAAAATTATTCTAATTACTATCATTATTATTGCAAATATAATTACACATTAATATAACTCATTTAGAAGAAAGAGGCTATCGTTTATTGTTGTTCGTTTAAAAATATATTTTGTCTTAACAATTATAAAAGTAAGAAAGCATGTTTAATATATATTCGGGACTCAAAGGATACAACACTGTGTTGCAATGAGCACCCCCCCCCCCCCCCCATTTCAAATAGTAGGGAAATTACATCCTGTTTTATATGATTCTATTGGAATTATATTTGAAATTATAATAATATTATAAAACTATATGGTGTATCTATGTTATTAAATTTTTAAATTGTAACTTCGCTATCCTGAAAAAAAAAAAAAAATTTGATTTTGATTTTGATAATTTTTTTTTTTTTTTTTTTTTTTTTTTTTTTTTTTTTTTTTTTTTTTTTTTTTTTTTTATAAGTAATCACCCCTCACGGGCAGAGCTCTTTTCAAGAAAGGGGAAGAACAATAAAATAATAATAATAAAAAATAATAATATAAAAACCCACCCAATCCCAAATCTAACGCAAATCTCTGAGGTGACAGCAGACGGAGGATTGGAAGAGAGGGAGATTAAATATATTAAATACATCACAAAAAACAAATGAAGGCCGATAGTTCCACAGAAGAGAGGTGACTGGAAAGAAGAAGGCACCAACACGAACAAGCCTGGAGATTTGAATATTCACACAGAATTCATGAGAAAGCAGAGCACCCCTTGCGATACGAGGGCGACGCATTGGTGGCGGAATGCGAGAGGTCAACTCCCTCGAGCACTGCCGCTGTAGAACCTATAGTAAAGGGATAGAGCACCAACGTCACGTCTCAGAGATAGAGGGTCAAGGGAGTTAGGAAGTAGGGGACAGTTAATTAATCTTTTAGCCTAAGATTTAACCGTATCCAAAAGAAGTCCTTAACTGGAGTCCCCCAAAATGAGGGAGCAGTACTCCATACAAGGGTGGGTAAAATCCTTATATAATTGAAGGAACTGTTCCTAAGGAAAAAATTCCCGCAACTTGAACAGCAACTTCCAGCTTCTTTGAGGCCACCTTAGCAACCGCTGTGATGTGAGGTTTGCAAGATAGTTTATTGTTTCTATTCAGACCAAGAATGTTTTTGTTGTCCACAGGTGAGACGAGAGAGCCGTTGAGGAAGATATGAAAGTTGGGAGGTGTTTTTGAGAGAGAACTGTTAAGAAGTGAGCAAAATGCAAAACAAGAGGAAACCCCAAAATGAAGGAAGCTTAGAGAGAAGCGAGGTAGGGTGTACCCGGTCAAAGACTTTGAATATATCAAGCGGATCCACCACACATGACTCCCCATAATCCTTAAGGGCAAAAGACCATAAATCAGTGACATAGGAAAGAGCGTCACCAGTTGACCTCGAACGTCGAAAATCATACTGGTGATCTGAAAGGAGGGAAATGATACCCCACAAAACAAGGAAATAATATATATATATATATATTATATATATTTTATATATATTATATATATATATTATATAATATATATATATATATATATAATATATATATATCTATATTATATATATATATATATATATAGTATATATTATATATATATATATATATATATTATATATCTATTATTCAGAGTGGTGGGCACCCCGCTCATTTGGGGGTAGTCCGCTAGCCCACCTCCGCACCTCGAGAAAGCGTAGTCCGCTAGCGCTCCGCACTTATTCAGACCATCAAACCTCCGCTATCGCAAGTCCGCACGTCCGCAACGTCTCCCGCTAATAATGTGCGACTTCACAAAAGATTTTAATATTAAATACTAAATAGTATATATTCCTTACAAAAAATTTATTATAATATTATATGAAAAATTGAATGAATATATTACAAAATTCTCAAAGAGTTTTCCACTTCTCCTCACATGTCCGGTCTTCAAAAAGGGACAGGATATCCAGTCATTACTTTTCAAAAGATTAGGTGCTCAAATAAAAGCAGTTAAGGCTGACCTCTTTGCCCTCAAAATATCCCCACCATTAATATTTGCTCTACAGCCGCAGAACTAGGGAGGGGTGTATATATTTTATGAACAAGTTCAACAATTTCTCTTTGCTGAAAGGGAAAGATGTCCTTGGTGAGGGAGTGCTGGAGTTAGTGTGCTTCCAGCAGTCCATTGCTAATTTAAGGTCCTCACGTAAATCATTCTGCCTCCCTTATGAAATATTTTGACCACCCTGTCCACCCATAAGGAGGTCTATTTCGTCCAAGACTTTAGTGGAATCCATAAGCCTGGACTCCTGCAGAGTCGATGCTAATGCTACGTATCAGCTCCGTACATTATATATATATAATATATATATATATATATATATAATATATAAATTTATATATATATATATATAATATAGATATATATATAATATATAATATATATATATTTATATATATATATATTAATATATATATATTATATATATATATATATATATATTTATATACTAATATATATATTAATACTTATATATATATACTATATATACATATATATATTATATTTAATATATATATAATATATATATATATTATATATATATATATACATAATATACATATAATATATATATATATCATATTATATATATATATATACTATATATATATATATATATATTAAATATATAGTAAGTATATATATATACTATATCTATATATATATTATATCATATTATATAATATATTATATATATATTATATATATATTATATAGATATTATTATATATGTATATTATATTATAATATATATTTATTTATATATATATATAATTATTATATATATTAGATATATATATATATTTATATAATATATATATTTATATATTATATATATATATATGCTATAATATCTAATATATATATATTATATAATATATTATATATATTATATATATATATATATATTATATATATATTATAATACAATATATATATATATATTATATATAAATTTATATAATACTATTATTATATATATATATATATAATATATATATATATATATTATATATATATATATATATATATATAGATTATATTATATATGGATATATAGATATATAATAAATATATATATATATATTATATAATATAGTATATTTATATATTATATATATATATATTATATATATATATATATACTTATATATATCATATATCTTATATATATATACAAATAATATAATATTATATATTATATTACTTATATATATAATAATATAGTATATTATATATATTATTATATATATATATATATATATATATATTTAAAATTTGGTCCTTCATCTCATCATAAAATATTTCAATTATAAAAACACAAAATATAAAAAAGTATTGAAAATTACAAAATAAAAAATGAAAATATAAATTCAAGCAAAAAAAAGACAGAGTGGCGTCACATTCTTATTCCTTTTTTTTATCAAGTATCCAAAAATATTAATTATTTCAAAAGTAAGTCCTTAATATGATCTGATATAAATCTTTTTGTGATTGGATCAAATTTGAAAAATCTTCTGAATGTTAAAATTACTTTTGGTGAGAATGAAAAAGGACTCAATCAATTGATACTTTACTTAATGATGTAAATGTTTATGAAAAATTAAACACTGATCCTTCTATTCAACAGATATATCAAACCTTTGATACCTACTGATATTTTTAAAAAGGTTTTGGTGTCCAATCCAACACTCCCTTATTTATATGGGATTCCCAAATTACATAAAGAAGGAGTTCCACTTAGACCAATTATTTCTTCGCGAACAGATGCTTTTTCCGAGCTAAATAAGTGGTTAGCCTCTTTTCTTTCACCTTTGATGGGAACTATTTCTCCTTCACATATTATAAATGCAAGAAATTTAATTTAAAAATTAGGAAGATTTTCATACAATCATTGTTTGGTTAGCTTTGATGTCACTAGCCTTTTTACCAATGTTCCTATTCCTCATTTACTTGAATTTTTGACTGGATTCTTGTTGCCTCATATGGTTCCTATACCTATTCCACATTTTATTAGCTGCTTGCAGATATGCATGGCACAAAATGTTTTCACTTTTCGTAATAATTTTTTTCGCCAAATATTTGGTACAAGTATGGGAGGTAGTTTGAGTCCAATCATAGCAAACATTTACATGGAGTTCTTTGAGACCAGATTTTCACCAGTGCACCTCTTTATTCTCAAGTCTTTTCTTTGGAAGAGATATGTAGAGATGTTCTTGCTATGTGTAATTTCTTTTTCAACTTGATCAATTTCTTGAAACAATTAATGTCTTCCTCCCACATCAACCTTTACCTCTGAGGTCAAAAGAAGTATGCATTCCTTTCTTGACCTGGCGGTTTATTATAACAAACTGGAACACAACTGGCCTTTAAAGTTTATCGTAAGCCAACTCATACAAATCAACTTCTCCATTACTTTTCTTTTTACTTTTCTTTTGTGTTTTAATAATTTGCTATTAAAAAAATTTTTAGTTCTGATGGGGACAAGGTGTAAGTCCGCGAACGTAAGGCGGTCTGTCTTATGACGTTCTGGTTAACCGTCATAGGGTTTATATTCTCGAATGTAAAGATTTTCTTTATTTATTTTAAAGTGGTTTAAAAATATTCTTAATTTTACAGAGCTTGAGTGTTGAATTAGAGCTCTTTACTGAAATTCTAAATTATATATATATATAATATATTAATATATTATATATATATATTATATATATATATATATATTATATATATATACTATATATATATATATATATATTACTATAATATATATATTATTATATATATAATATTATATATATATATTATATTATCATATATATATTATATATATATATATATATATAATATATATATTATCATATATATATATTATATTATATATATTATACTAATTATTGGTTATAATTATAGTAATATGAGGAATATAATATTATCTATATATATATATTATTATATATATATATAATATTTATATATATATATTATTTATTATATATATAAATATACGGTATATAATATATATATATATATATATTTATTATATATCTATATAATTATATATATATATATATATAATATATATATATATATATATATATATATATATATAATGGATTTTTTGACCCTTGGATAAAATCAAAGCTAGGTTATTATAGAATAATATAATTAACTCAACAGTTATAGATGAGGGTAATACCCATTCAGTCATAAATAATTTAAATGTATTTATTATTATTTGTACCTTTAAGGAGGTTGAGATTTTTTTGGAAGTTTAATTATTAAAACAATAAGTTTTAGACTAAAAGTATATTAGTTATAACTTAAAATAAAAATTATATTTCTTTTTTATAACGCTTAATTTTAATTTTAAAGATATTTCATTTTTTTAAAAAGGTTGCCGTAATAAAGAGCTGCAATTTTTTATTCCGCACGTGAAGTCCGCTATTATCCTGACGACTCGCACTCCATCTTTCTGGTAGTCCGCTCGGAGCGAACTAGCGGACTAGCACTTAAATTGCGGAACGGCCACCTCTGATATATATATAAATATATATATATATAGTTATATATATATAATATATATATTATATATATATATATATATTATTATTAATATATATATATATATTTATATATATATATATATATATATATATATATTAATTATATAATTTATATAATATTTTTTCAGCTTTTGAAATTTTTTTTTCACCGGAGCAAAAAGCTTTGAATCAGGGGGGGGGTCAATAGGCCCTACTATGCCCCCGCTCCCGGCGCCATGCTACATAGATATTATATATAATATATATATATTATTATTATATATCATATTATTATATATATATATATTATATATATATATATATTATATATATTATATATTATTTTATATATATATATATATATATATATATATATATATATATATATATATATATATATATATTTTTTTATAATTTTTATATTTATATACATATATATTATATATTTATATAAATATATTTTATATATATATATATATTATATATATTATAATATATATTTTATATTATATATATATATATATATATATATAATATATATAATTTCTTAAAAGGTCTTAGTTTTATAACATATACGAAATATTTAATAAAAATGTAAAATATTTTTAATTGCTTTTTGTGGTTAAAAAGTTTTAGGATCAATTTTTTTTTCTAGTTTTTCTAGGGCAAAATTTTGAGAGCTATAGGACGATAGTAAGAAGGAATAGAGCGGCAACCCTTCTGCGGGATTGGTTGAACATATGCGTGCTTCCAGCACTGAGGAAAAGTGCTAGAATTAGGGCATAGAGAGTAAAGTCGAGCCAGGACAGGCGCCAGTTCGGAAGCACACTCCCTCCAAAAAGGAGGAGGAATGCCCTCCGGGCCACTAGCCTTACTAACGTTCACAGATCTCAGGATCTCATGCACCCGATCATGTGTAATAACAGGCGGAGCCATGGAACACCTGAGAGGAGGAGTAGGAGAGGGTTGCGATGATGATTATAATATGTCTATAATATATCCATAGTCTCTATAAAAGATGTTTAGTGTCAATTAAATTCTTAAAATAACAATAAATTTTTCCAACCAATTTGTAAATTAATAAGAATTTCTATTCTAATTATAATATATAAAGTAGCGGTAGCGGTATACCGCTACTTTTTGAAACTAGTAGGCAGTAGCTATATCAATAGCGACGCTCACCTGAAGTCGTTTTACCTAAAGGATATGATAAAAAAAATTACTATGGAATAAAGCAAATACCTGAAAAAATATTAGTTTCAAAATTAGTTTTAAAATTAATTTGCAGACTTTCTATTGTTCAAGCATTTTAAATGAGCAAATTTGAGTAATATATTCAAATATACAAATTTGATATTTATTTATAATAAAATTATAATTTATATATTATTATTTATATAATTATTACTATTATTGATTTTATAAATAATATTTAATTAGATAGTTTAAACAAATTATATAATATATTTATGAGATAAAAAATACATTGTATTATTTTACTTCTATATATTATAAAATATATATATATATATATTTATGAGATAAAAACATAATTGTATTATTTTTACTTCTATAATTAGTATATATTAATAGCGTAATATAATGTATATAATATATATATATATAACTATTATATATATATATAATATATAGTAATATATATTACATATTAATTATATATTATAATATATATATATTATTAATATAAATATAAAAATTAAAAAAAATCTAATCTTCTACCTCCCAAGTAAGTAGACTTTTCCGAGTCCCTATGGTCATGTGGGGAACTACTTACGAAAATATGAGGTCCTTATGTGAGAATCAAGGGCCGAACGTCTAAGTCCTATAGGTAGGTGGGTCACATAGTGAACCTAATCGGCGGACTGCCGCGATTAATTATCACCATTATTGAATAGCAATGCACTAACTAGCAAATGTACTTCATGTAACGGTATATATATCTGGAGAGAAGACAAGCTAGAGTGTAAAGAGCAATAGGCATCCATTCGTCTAGTCATCACAAATCGCAGTTTGCTCGGTGCGAACCGTCTGGTCCTCTTCTGAGAGCATTGAAACGTCGTGCGAGTACTTCGTAACCACTACGCAGCAGTGTAGAAACGACTTTAAAATTATATACAATCCCTATATACTATAGTTAATATATCATCTTACCTATAACAATATATATATATATAAATAAGAGTGTTAGACTTTTAACTTAAATAATTTAGGCTATTACATATAATTGAATCACACTAGAGTCTTTTACTTACTGAGTAATAATATATTCTTGTAAATTAATATGAGTATAATTGTGTGACGGTATAAATATTAATTATTACACACAGATGTACCTATAATGAGTTAAATATTATATATCCATTAAGCTATAAGCTATATTGACTTATCTTAAGAAATTAATAAATTAAAATATTTATAATACAGTGATCATTAATTGTATACTTTAAACACCTGTATAAATTACCTAGGAACCTATAACTTTTCCATTCCACATTAGATAATAAATCAATAATACAGTGTTGAGTTTATTTTTAGTTGGCGTACTGTCAAGTAATAGAAAGAATAAGAGAAACTTTCTCAAGTACGGAGAAAAAATTGATGAAAATAATTATATTAAAGTTATGAAGGCTAATTCAATCTAATTTCTTAAACTTGTCCTAATAACGATTATAGAAAACATTAAACTTCAATAATATAAATTAGGTACTTACTACTTATAATATATTGTATATTTGCTAATAAAGGTAAATCTATTTTTGGATTTTTTTATTTATATTTATGATGACGATATAAGCAAATTATAGAGAATGATTGTGTATACTTTAATTAAACAAAACATTTCTAAGAAAATATTTAATAAAGAAATTCTCATTGTTTGATTAATAATATTAATAGAGACATGTATCGAAATGACTCATTATATAGTTTATTAATTTAAGATAAATTATATGAATATACTATTGACCTTTAATAGTTAAAATACAACTACTGCCATTATTGTAGATATTTATATAATAGTGTTAAGTCTATATATACATAGTAATATTATAATGAGAGAGGTTCTGAAATAATATTAATATCTACATAGTATTTTCAAAGTAGTGTGATAAATTGTACCGTAATAATACAGTAACTACTATATATATACCTATATCACTGGAATATCTTACAATATTATTTTATACGATTATCCCTAGAGAGAGAGATGAATGAATGAAGAGTATTATAGAGAGTAGTAGAGAGAAGTAGAGTAGTGATAGAGTAAGAGTAGAGAGTAGAGAGAGTAAGTGAGAGGAATCAAAAATAATGATATATATAGGATACATATATATATAGATAAGAAGAATATATATATACGAATATATAATATATATAGTATATTAAATATATATATATAATAATAATAACGATATATATATAGTATAGTATTAATCAGAGAGAGAGAATGTAATATATATAATAATAATTTAATATATATATATTATAGTATTATATATTATATATATATATAATATATATATTAAATTTATTATAATCATATTATATTTATATATAATATATATTATATATATATAATATAATTTATTTATATATATATATAGTAGGATATACTATTATATATATACTATATTATATATATATATTATATATATAGATATATATGATATATATATATATATCTAAATACTCAATAGAGTAATAGATGATAGGAGAGCGATTATATAAGTAGATATAATATGATAAGTCATATAGCAGAGAGAGATAATAATATATGAGAATCAGATAGTTATATAAGATACACGACATAAGTAAGATAGATAGATATAGTAATAATAATGAAAGAGAGAGAGAAATAGGAAGTATATAGTATAGTATAGAGAGAGAGAAGAGAGAGAGAGAATAGTATAGAAGAGAGAGTATATATACTATATACGATATAATACATATTTAAATATAGAATATACTACCTGTAATACTACTGATAAGATGCTTGCCTAAATAAATATTTATATATACATATAGTATATACACTTTACTTGAGCTTTATATAGATTTTTAATTCATGTGAAGATATGAAAATTATTATTTATAATGCACTGATTTATATAATGTATAATAATATTATATATATATATTATTTAACTAAATAATTTACACAAAAATTACCCGATTTTTGATAGAATAATTTGAATTTAAAATTTACATATATATTATCATAATGAATATAAAAATGACACATAAATTATAAAAAAAATCATAGTATATAGTGCGAATTTATTTACTATTAT